>JAHWFO010095468.1:368660-379197 GCA_023313115.1 Rhysida immarginata | reverse complement strand
TCATTGTTATTGGTGAATTGCGTGTTGAAACCATTGTTGATACCTATCGTTGCACAAACTTTTATTTGCATTGTTGGTCATGAGATATATATTGTTGGTCCGTGCAGAGTGTTTGTAAATTGCGTGTTGATACCATTGTTGCAAAAACTTTGTCTTGCATTGTTGGTCATGCGATATTTCTCATTAATATGCCTTGCCATAACCATGAATATCGATTTTTTATCAATAATTATTATTTTTTCGAAATCTGAAGTTGACAGTGACCTTCCTCATGCTTTGAAGGTCATGTATGCGAAATTTTATCAAGATCGGAATAAAACTGTAGATTTGTATAAAAAACGTACACACAGATCCACAGACCCACCCACAGACCCACCCACAGACCCACAGACGCACAGACCCACAAACATCCTTCTTTATATATATAGATAGATAGATTATTATTACTTACAGTTAGAGATGGTTGAATCCAGTTTTCAAAGATCCTGCGAATTAGCTCACGACTCCGATCAATTCAGGTCAAAATGGTAGATTCTCACACCCTGGTAAGATCAAGTTATTTAGGTATGCAAAATTTGTTTAGTTGATCTAAGGATCTAAGAGGAGTTCGCGAACAGACGGAAAACTTGGCATTTTATAATATTAGTAGATATAGTACTAAACTCTATATCCACATATCTTGATGGTTTTGTGTAACATCCTCAGTAAAAATAGTTGTCGAAGCAAACTGAAATAATTATAAGACGCCATGAATTTTAACAAGATGAATTTTCAATTATCAAAAAATAAACTGCTCTTTCATTATCAAATAAATGATGTAATAACTTAATAACATTAAGGTGTAATAACCTTAGGATAAACAGCTGGATCCAAGATGGATACTCCATTTTTATTACAAGTGCATTAATTCAGTTAATAGCTAATCTGCGGTGCTTTCTTAATAACTTTAATCAAAATAAAAATTGCACCTATGAATAAGAGAAGCTGTCATTAAAAAGGCAAAAGTGGTATTCTATTGCAACAATGAGGTTAGAATTACCATCTCGATCAAACTCTGGATTTATTTTATTTTTTTATTTTTATTTTTATTTCTTTTTGTTTCTGCATGTACAAAAAATTCTCATCGCACAAATTTGAAACGGGAATAGAAAACAATAAGAAAAAAAAAAACAATTGATTAAATGACACTACCTTCAAAGCTAAGTTGTTTAAGTTGAAGATAACTTATAAAATCTATTTATTTAAGTTCCAAGGGTGATTCTTTCGACAATTCGTTGGAGAAAACTACTGCATCTCTAAACTTCATTTTGGTTTTAAATGAAACATCTTAGTCTGGAGATTTGTCAAATTAGTTTTTGTGTCAATAATTATATTAATTAACGGTAGTTTACAATTAAAAATTGCTTACGCTGGCAAATCAAACAATCCTCTCCCGGGGCCAGCGAGATCAATGACGTATATTAAAGATAGACTCCGAATTCTATTGTTAACAGCGGCAAAAAGTAAAGCAAATTGAGCCATGTTAGTTCTGGGCAGGAGTGAGCCGTGGAGTAATTAGCTATCTGGCTGCTTTGTTTTTGAAGATTTTGCGCCTGAGGAATAATTAATTCGAAACCATTCCTCAAAGTTAAACTGCGTACAACTGTACAAACAAACAAAACAAAAGGGTCAGGAATCATTTTCCTCAAAAATAAATCAAAAATACGTAACTAAAATGAAAATACGTAACTGAAAGACAATCGAAACGAAATTGAAATTAAAACCATGATCGATAAAATATAATAAAATACTTCAAATACAAAGTAAACGAAAAGATAAACTTATCACTCCGTGATCGGCGTATGAAAGAATTATTAATCAGCTACTCTTCTGTTTAGTCATGTGTTTTGCATCATCTTCACTCACTTTCGGCCATGACAGTTCTGGGTATGGAGCTTCCCAATTTGCTTCAAGTTACAACAATAGGATTCGGAGTCTATCTTTAATATACGTCACTAGAAGAGGTACCCGGCGTTGTTTGGATTGATGAAAGTTGGATTGTTGCTAGCACCCCGATGGTCGGTGACTTTTCCACTTCCAGGCCTTGTTATCTCGTAGGCCTCGTCCCCTCCATAATGAAGTCACAATCAACAACTTTGCTAGCATTGATGATCATATTAACAACAATTACATAAACAATTAACAATGAGACAATAAACAACAATACAGGCAGTCATTACGTCATGATTCCACTGTACGTAGCCCACGAGAAAGACAGGCGCTGGCCAACACCTTCTAGACACAAGGCCTCGACACGGAAGACTCTGACGTCATAAGTAGGCAGCAGTAACCCACGAGAAAGACAGGCCCTGGCGCGGAAAAGTCACCTGATCATCTTAGTCCGAATAACAATGTAACCTTCATTGTTTCCATCTTGGATTTCAATAATCAGCAATTTTTCGTTTGTTGGAAACAATGAAGGTTACATTGTTACTCGGACTAAGATGATCATGTGACTTTTCCGCGCGAGGGCCTGTCTTTCTCGTGGGCTACGTCCACTGTATACAAAGTAAACTTAAATAATAAACTAGACAGATCTCATCAAAAAATAAATAAATAAAAAAAATCGTCAGAGCAACAAATAGAATAATAGAGCAGCTTAAAAGCAGAGAACGTTGCACGGAAGCCAATGTTTGCGGATGTACGTAAAGATAGTTTTTATCATATCACCCGTCATATCATATATCATATCATAAATGAAGTTTAGAGATGCAGTAGTTTTCTCCAACGAACTGTCGAAAGAATCACCCTTGGAATTTAAATATATACAGTGGTGGCCAAAAATTTAGCACCTATATTGGCTTATGTTGTTTGTTACCAAAAATTGTTAACCAGTAACAAAAAAAATACACCAATAAAAGAATTAAGTGTGAAATGACCCAACAAATAACCATGCATTTTGAATTCAAAATTGAAACAATGAGATAATTTTTTTAATCCTTTAGGTGATTTTCCTATGGACAAAAATTTAGCACCATATACAGAATAAATAAATAATACATCATATTAACAGTATTTGGTTGGGTAACCAAAGTTTTTAATAACGGCTATACATCGCAGGTGTATGGACTCCACTAGATGTTTACACCGATCTTCTGGACTGTTGTTCCATGCTTCTTTGATAGTGTCGAGAAGTGTAAGAATACTATTGGGTTTTTTTCTTTAACAGCCCTTTGACATCAATCCATAGCATTTCTATGGGGGTTCAAATCTGCTGACTGAGCAGGCCATCCAATAACTTTGATATGATTTATGTGTAACCATTCCTTGACAAGTCTGCTGGTATGTTTCGGGTCATTATTGTGCTGGAATGGACTCGAACCAGGGACCTTCGGGTTACCGTCCCGATGCTCTAACCACTAAGCCACCGTGGACATGGAAGCTGACGCTATCAAGCATGTCCTATGTGCATAGGTTAAAGCGGGGCTCCTTGTTCGCAAGCCAGGACTATCTTTACTATTAAATGGCGAATAATAATAATAATAATAATAATAATAATAATAATAATAATAATAATAATTGGAAAATGGTCTTTGGAGAATTTTTTCACGCCATTACCTCCGATATTGATGAATAAATAGTGAATATATAGTGAATACATTTTTTCTTTACTATTTTTCACTATTTAAACTGGTTTAATCGTCGACGAATAGTACGAGAACTAATACTAATGTGATGATGAGCAGACAATTCACCTTGAATCATTGTTGAAGTTAAGGATCTGTCTTTTTTGGAGAGACGATGAATGATACGGTCGATGTGCGGGCTTAGTTTTTTAGGTCTTCCTGGTCTTGAACGATCTCTGACAGAACCAGTGTTGTTGTACCGCTGAATTCTACGTATACAACATGATTTGCTGCAGTTAACAATTTTGGCAATGGCATCAAATGTTAGTCCTTCGTTGCGTAACCGTCTAATTTGTTCACGGAGATCTAGCGATATGTTTTGTCGTTTTCCCATGACTACTGGTTAAAACATGTACAAGTGAAATTAAAATCGTTGCTTATACAATGTGTATATTAAAATACAACAAACTTACAATGGTAACCCACGTTTAAGTCGCAAACACGTTAGGGTGCTAAACTTATGTCCAGTCAATTACTTAAATAATCTGAAACATGCTCCCCTTTTCAAAGTGTAGCCTCCAAAAAATTATTTTTTTAAAAACTTTGTTTCAGACAGTCTCATTTATTTTGTAGCAGGGTTGGAATTAACTTTGAGCCTTGATTTTTCAAATAGTGGCAATATTTTTTAGAGCCATTTGGTTGGTGCTAAATTTTTGGCCAACACTGTAGATTTTTTAATTAAAGAGATGGAGATTGATAATAACATAGGTTGTTTACTGTCGAATTTTGACGGGATCCATCTAGTTAAAGATAATCATTCAAATTGAACTGTTTACTTAATTTGACATGTAAGAAAATTTATTTACTAATAAATTTCCTTATTAGTAATACTGAAAATTAGTGTAAATTTTACATAGATTGAAAATTATTCCAAAATTTATATTTCTGTTACTGTACATCGCCTAAGTGGGAATTGCTCTTTTAAAATTCCTCAAAATTAAGGACCCTCGGACGTAAATCTGCATTAATCAGGAATGTAAATAGCAGTCTAACAAATATTTTATTAAAAAACCAGAAATTAATAATCAACCAGATTATTTCCAATAAAATATTTTATAGACAGTCGTATTAGGGAAACCTGTGATCCCTTTCCTATGATCCCTATTCTTCAAAAGCTCAACTTGTAATTGGTTGACAGAAGATAAGTCCGAGTAACTTCAGAAACGCTATCCAAAACTGAAACTAGAAAATTGAGACCGAAATTGGAAGTCATCTTATACTCGGATGCATAGGCAAGGAGCATATCCTTGGCATAGCTTAAGTATATTTGCTGATTTCATGTAATCCTTCTAATGATATACGAGTATTAACATTACATAAAAGAAGACGTGACGCCATAATAATAATTACTAAAATTTACGTTAAGTACATTATTAGACATGATATACACTATATTAAACAAATTTTACGCAGAAATGATAATATTGAAATTATTCGAAAATATAGTAAGAAATAATTATAACTAATTATAATTATTAAATACAAATATTTTTGATTACTAAACTCTCTACTATCAAAATGTTCAATAGAATACATTATTCTAGATCACTCACAAGTACAGGCTTAATATCACGACAGCATGAAACTAAAAGTAATAAATCCTATTAAGCAGATTTCCATCAGTTTTCATTATAAGAGCTGTTCAAAATCTCTGTTAGGTGGAAATATTTTGAATGAATGAATGCGGCTATAAATGAGAGGCCCTCTTGAATTTGCAACGATCGATCGATATGAAAAACTCCAGGAGCGATTACTATAAAAAAAAAGAGCGATTACTATAAAAACTCCAGGAGCGATTACTTATAGCTCTTTAATTTTTTTTTTGGAAACTTCCAAATAAATCAAAATACAACTTTTAGGGTATAATAAACACAAACAGCTCTTACAGAATTTTAATTTTAGTTACCTCAGTTTGTTTTGGCTGGCAAAAAAATCAAGAACTGTGATAATTATAAGAAACTAAATAAACAAGAATGATTTTACCGCCAAAGCGGATAAAAGGAGCACATTTTCATGTTATGGATATATTGAATTAATCAACATTTTAAAACACTTAAGAGAAAATAAATAAATATGAAAACTAAATTGTAAATTACTATTTAAGTAAGCTAATGTATAGAGAGAATTTAAACGAATAAATTTGAAGAACTGAAAGGTAAATGGAGAGTGAAGTTATTCCTCATAAATTTAAAACAATAGAAGTTCTTTAATTTGTAAGAATTCCCACATAATGTTAAACGAAGTGAGCCTCAATTGCTAAAGCGTTGTGTGTAAGCATCTATTATTTTTTCATATTAAATTACTAAAGTATTTCTACGTTAGCGTCTACTATTGAAGCAAGCGATTAACTAGTATTAATTAGCAATATGTATAACAGTAGTGAGTTATAGATAACATTAAGCCTAACAGCATTATGCTCTTGATACAAATAAGCTATGGATAACAATAGATCTAACAACTCGTAATGAATTGGTTGATATATTATACGCCATATCTTAGCATTGAAAGTTCCAATGGTATCATATGGCATCATATAGCACCATTAAGGCACGTGCTACTAAACAAAGACCACTGTCATTATTTACTCGTTATATTCACTCATGACACGTTGTTACAAGTTGTTTGATATATTACATGCCATGTTTTAGCACTGAAAGTTACAATGGTACCATATGGCACCATCAGGGCACGTGCTACTAATCCAATAACCATTATCATTATTTACTCGTTATAATCACTCATTATATGTTGTTACAAGTTGTTTGATATATTACATGCCATATCTTAGCATTGAAAGTTCCAATGGTACCATATGGTACCACATGGCACCATTAGGGCACGTGCTACTAAATCAATAACCATTATCATTATTTATTCGTTATATCCACTCATGGCTCGTTCTTACGAGTTGTTTGATATATTACATGCCATATCTTAGCATTGAAAGTTCCAACGGTACCGTATGTACCACATGGCACCATTAGGACACGTGCTACTAAACCAATAACCATTATCATTATTTACTCGTTATATTCACTCATGGCACGTTGTTACGATTGTTTGATATGTTACATGCCATATCTTAGCATTGAAAGTTCCATTTTGTACCATTAAAACACGTACTACTAAACATTTCACACCAACATCATTTACGCATTACATTCATTCATGAGACATCCTTGCACGTACACGTGCCATTAGACCAATACTTGCTATCACTAGTTACTCTTATATATTCGTTCATGATATGTTGTGACGATTTGTTTGATATATTACATGCCATATCTGGTTATAGCAAGTTTTTAAGGGGGCGGGGGTATCATAATGGTACCATTAAAGCACGTGTCATTATAGTACGTACTTATTCCGGCTATCTCACGTTCGTACTTGTTCGTGCTCTGTCCCGTATTAATAGATTGGTGAAAACAGACTTTGAAAAAGTTAATTCGTTTTCAAGTTATCGTAATAAATACTAAGCTCCCTAGGAATAAAAAAATTCTCTTGATTTAGAGACCAAACTGCCCTTTCAATAATCGTCAAACACGTGCATCCTGCACGCGCACCATCTCATTAATGTTTAGAGCACGCGCAGAGCCGAACCTATGTATGTTCTCAACACGCGTTTTCCCGACACGCGTTTTCTCGAAGGCGAGGATAATTCGTGTCTTCCAGCAATTCAATACATGCACTCTTTCTATTGCAACGCAATGAATTGTGGGATGGTCTACAGACGGACGGACGGACGGACAGCTGGACAAACCGATCACATAAGCACATTTCTATATATATAGAAAATGTGCTAAAAACACTGTTAATATTACAATAGCTTACGATATTAGTATGTCAAAAAACAAATTAAGTGTTGTAAATGGCAAAAAATAATTAACTTTGCGCTAGGAGAATATTCACTGAATATTATTAGTAAGATTGGCTGTTTCAAATTTAAAAGAATTATGTATATACAGTGAGCAAAAAATTTATCCGTCCACCAGCTTACATAAACATAAAAACGTTAACATAAATAAAACCAATTAATTTTAAATGAAAATTTACAGTATTTAAACTATATGACATCTGTACTAAATGGATGGATGGGTAGGGATTACTGTACTGAATGGGGAAAGTAAAAATACAGTAGATGATAGGAAACCTTGTAAAAATAGAGCCAAAAAAATTATCCGTCCAGGTACGTAGTGTAAGCCAAAAAAATTATCCGTCCAGGTATGTAGTGTAAGCCAAAAATATTATCTATTATGAAGAAATTAACCAATCACATTCACAACACATTACTTATCAGTATGGATAATAATCAATGTGAAACTTTGCAGAAAAATAAGAAAATAAAGGAATATTCATATGATTTGAGGGGTAGAGTCATAGCTGGACTAAACGATGGGAAAAGTCAGTGTTTAATTGTCAAGGAACTCCAAATTCCACGCTCATCAGTCCATTATATCATCCAAAAGTATCACACAACAGGAGAAATCACAAATAAAATTGGAAGAGGCACCAAGAGGAAAATATCAGAACGGGAAGACAGAGAAATTGTAAAATACATTAAAAAAGATAGGAAAAAATCAGCTGTAGAACTGCGTGCAGAAGTGAAAAATGATCTACACATAATCAATTAGTCCTCAAATTATTGAAACAGGTTGCATGAAGCCGGCCTTAAAAGATGCACACCAAAGAAAAAGCCCTGCGTCGGTAAGAAAAATCGAGTGAGACGCCTGAATTGGGTAAAAGAATATCTAAACAAGGACAAAATATTTTTGGAACAAAATTGCGTGGTCAGATGGAAGCAAATTTAATTTATTTGGCTCAGGTGGCTGTAACAAAGTTGGGGAATACCTGGTGAAGCTTATAGACTGAAGTGTTTGAACCCAGCAGTGAAGCATGGAGGAGCAAGTGTCATGGTATGAGGCAGCATGCCAGCTACAGGAGTGGGACATCTAGAATTTATCGATGGCATCATGGACCAACACCAGTACAGAGAAGTTCTTGATAAGAATCTCCATGCTTCTGCAAGTAAATTGGGATTGAGAAGAAGTTTAAATTTCAGCAGGACTCATATGCTAAACATACAGCTCATTCTGTGAAAGAATTCCTCAAATCCTCAGAAAGTTTAAGTGCTTGACTGGCTTCCCCAGTCACCTGACTTAAATCTAATAGAGGACCTTTGAGTCATAATGGAATTGAAGAGGAAAAACCGTAGACCAAACTCAAAAGCAGATTTAAAAGACTTTATTGACAAAAACTGGAATGATGTAGATAAAAAAAAAACCTTTAGTAGAAAATACGTGCAATCGATGCCTAGACTTTGTCAAGGCCAAAGGAGGCCCCACTAAATTTTATAAATTAAGTTTAGATTGTTCATTTGCCCAAATATTTAAGTGGACGGATAATATTTTTGTCAGAAAAATGTCATACAGACCTATTTTGTATTATAATATTTCATATCAATGATAAACCATGAGTTCAGGCTATTATTCTGAAGCTTATAACTGTATAGACACTAGTATGTACAATTAAACATGAATAATGTGAATATGTTACTTAGTGTCAGTCATTTCAATCACTTGCAAACTGGTGGACGGATAATTTTTTTGCTCACTGTAAACATTTTCAGAGGCCATACAATACGATGAAATCTAATTATGGGGGAAAATATTTATGCAGTTTAATGCTAAAGGATCCTCAGATAGGGAATTTGGATAAAAGACTACGCATTTTTACTCATAAAAGAGTAATTTCTGGACTACGCATTTTTATTGATGAGAATACGTTTCACGTGGTCAGCATCCACAACTATTTAACTTGTATAACTCACATATGTTTCACTGTTTGAATTAATACATATGTATCAAATAATCGCCGAAACTGCGTTTGAAAATGGTCAACATCAGCTCGAGATGACCGATACCTCAAAAAGATTACGAAGAAGAATCGTTCAGAAGCATCAGTCATCTCAATTGACATAACTCAATCAACAATTTTAGACGTTTGCAAACTCTGAAGTTTCCGTCTAGTGTCCTCACAAACTAAGCCCTTGCTAGCACGTAACAGCAAGCTCGGGTGAGATGGTGTAAAGGAAGATTCTTCTGGGATGAAGAAACGGAAAAGAGTACTTTTCAGCGATGAAAACGTGTTTTGTGTCAGCATTGGTGAGCATTCTGTCAGCGATGAAAACCTCTGTGTGATCGAGTGTGGCGATTAAAAAAGGAGGCTTTTAAGAGAGAATGGTTCAAGCGTTCTGTTAAATTTTTTACTTCTGCGATTGTATGGAAAGTATATGTGCAAATAGTGTTGGAAACCATGCATTGCATCGAAGTGTAAATTTAAAGGTGTTTCAAGAGATCCTTGAGCACTTTATGTCGCTAACAGCAGAAGAGTAGTGCAGTTATTAATTTTGTATATCTTGTCATACATCTAAAAGCACCATGCAATGGCTTAAAGCAAAGCAAATACAAGTCCTTCCTTAGAGTCCTATTGAGAATGTATGAAAATGAATCATAACCCAATCTCCAAACAACTGGTCAAGCTTTAAAAACATGCCTGGTCATGCATAACAACAGAACAATGTGCTGCCCTTGTGAACACTGTGCCCACTCAGATTAAAAGAAGTCATCCAAGCTCGTGGTGATGCAACATAGTATTAAGACTGGTAACTATTAAAATATTTACTTAAATTAGATTTATTTGTTAATTCTAATAACCTGAACCAATAAACCAGAATATTCTAATTTTTTGATTCTGAATTCTGTACAACCATGGGGACGTTCAAGAATTACGTCACGCTCTTTTTGGCCTTTTCAGACCCCCCCCCGTCCCCCCATGTCACGCTGTGTCACACTTTTCTTACCCCCCTCCCCTTT
>JAHWFO010095468.1:324206-368560 GCA_023313115.1 Rhysida immarginata | reverse complement strand
CCCCCCCCCCTTCAACAAAAAAATATATAAATTTGCTTACTTAATAGTTCCTAGGGGGGTAAATTGGATTTCATAGCAAAACAAGTGGAGAACCATACATTGATTTATGGTAGCATGTTCTCATATATTTACATTTTGCATTTTCAATAACTACATCCTAAACAATTAGTCAAATTTGGCAAAAAAAAATCCTGAATTTGGTTATTCTAAAATTTACCAATGTTCAACTAAATTGAGTGGAGCCAGGTGCTTATTCTAGTGAAAGGATAATAGAATTACACTACATCAATTTCTATCAGAAGTGAGCATTTGTGAGAAAATGATGTGATCTGTACAATGATAATGGACAAAACATGGCTTGATTGTGCAGGATTGTGCCACAGATCTCCGGATACTTGATCAATTTTGTCTTCATTGACTCTTTTTGCATGCTGCTCGTTGCGCAAATAGCCATCAAGCCCCGCTGTATCTTAGCTGCTGTTCTTACAGGTTGGCTTATCTTAAATTTATCTGAAAAACCAAAAGGGAGAGAAGTGTGTGAAGACCAAGTGATTTGTTTATACGAGTTGGATTCAGTCATAGCCTACAAGGATCAGAGAATTTTCTGTCGGGCAGAAAGAAGAGTGCAGGAAGTGATGTCAGAACATTTTCTGCCTTGTGGTTTCTGCCGTTGTTTTTACGCATATGGAATCCACGCCTTAGGCTGGCCAAACGGGGGGACGGACCTCTAATTCACAGAGAGAATTGAAATACTGGATACATATTTCGGCTACTAAGTAGCCATCTTCAGCGATGAGAGACAAAAGTCAACTTTTACTCTGAACTTGAGTTGAGTTTTGTCTTTCAACACTGAAGATGGCTACTTAGTAGCCGAAATATTATTATTATTATTTAATTTATTACTCCACTGAGAGTAAATACTTAAAAACAGTTTGGCTATCAGCTCTGTTGTTCACTAGTGAGAGAAGTCCGCCAGTAACACTATTATAACTCCATTAAATATTGTTTCACTCTCCGTTTGAAGTGGACAAATGTGCTCATACATGAGCTATTGGGGCAATCAAACACTGTTGAGCGTACGGAAAAAGGTAACTCGTTCCAAATTCTAATTGCATTATAGGGAAAATGTTTTGTTATAAAGACAGATGCCTTTTCTGGGACAACAAATAGGTATTTCCTTGTTAACTTGACGTTTACATCCGACCTGAACCAATTCTTTATAAATGCGGCTGGATGTTTTTCATTCCATATTGCTTCAGCCATCTCGGAAATCAAAGCAATTTTACAAATAGTTGTAATGGTCGGCAGTTTGTATTTCGAACAAGTATCAGTCACCGAGTCTAGTTTGTTTAGTTTAAAAGCCATCCGAATTATTTTGTTATAAGCAGTCTTCACCCTTTTTTGATTAGCTACAGTGGCCGAGGACCAAAAAACTACCCCATAAGTTGGCATTTTTGGGTAGAAGTAAGTAAGTTTATCAGTCTTTTAATAACATAATTCGAACGATGCTTGGAAACAACCAGCTGATCTATTAGTTCGTTGAAACGTAAGTGTGGGTCCATAGGTACTCCAAGTATCTTGATGGAAGCTGAATCGGTCTCTCCTTTGTAAACTGTCATTATACTAGTTTTAGTCTGGTTAAGGTAGGGGCCGCAAGGCTCCAAATAGAAATCCAGGTATAACTTTTGAAAGAAAAGGCCTAAGAACCTGAAATTATGTATTTTTACAGTGCGTTACTAAAAAATATAGACAAAATACAAGAAAACTGATATAGGCCTCTGAAGCCCCGACAGGGTATTACTGATATAAGCTTTTGGGATCGCCATTCTGCTTAACATTCCAGCGGTGGCGCGCGGTCTTAGAGACCGCATCACTACATTTTTGTGAATATCTTCTTATGAATTTAAAAGAAACAAATGACCACTTCTGTATTCTCCCAACTTGGACCCTTCTTGAAGTCCGTATGTCAATATCCACGATTTCTTCCCTAGATTCAGATATATGGGGCGTGCGGTCTCAGGGACCGCGCTCCACCAACTTCGTTACTAAAATAAATTGATGTAAAAGTCATTTATTTTTTTGTTAACTTCTTTTTAATTTTTAAGGTTTCAGCATCATCTAAAACCTTATTAACGACGGTACAGATGTATGTAACATGTATGTCACACGCCATAACTTTTGAAAGGATTGATCTAGAGGCTTGAAATTTTCTACACACGTAGGCCCTATACAGAGGACGGAGCGAAAAATGTAGCGAATCCTCTAGGGTGGACCAAACCATGTGTTTTTGTGGTTTCTCCAACTGACTTACTTTTATGTCTATGGAGTTTTGATTGCGTTTGAGCAATTTGTGATGTCAGTTTGACGGTTGACGTCAGAATTTAAAGAACTCTATTTGAAGTAGAGCGAATCCTCCCGCTACTACTCATAACATTTTGATGCCATAACTTTTGAAAGGATTGGCCTAGAGTCTTGAAATTTTATACACACGTAGGCCCTGTACAGTGGACGGTGCGAAAAATATAGCGAATCCTCTAGGTTGGCTCGGAGCCCCTCAGGGGCCACTTGTATGAATTTCATGGTTCCTTTTTTAACTTTTGAATAAAGAGAGCAAAAATCCTGAAATTTCGTAAATTTTTAGTGCGATTCTAAACAAAATAAAACCAATATAGAAGAAAAGTGATATAAGCCTCTAGGGCCCCGCTGGAGGTCCCAAGGCTCCAATTGAAGCGATAACATTTGAACGGAACGACCTAAGAACCTGAAATTTTGTATATTTATAGTGTTGTATTAAAAAAATATAGCAAATACACAAGAAATGTGATGTAGGCCTATGTGGCCCGCCAGAAGACCCCGAGGTACAACTCCAGTTATAACTTTTTAACGGAAAGATCTAGAAACATGAAATTTTGTACATTTTTAGTTTGGTACTAAAAAATATAGCCAATATAGAAGGAAGCTGATATAAGCCTCTAGAACTCCGCCAGGGGCTTCGAGGCACCAAATACAATTGAAGCTATAACGTTTGAATGGAAAGGCCTAGGAACCTGAAATTCTGTACAGTATATTCATAGTGTGATCAGGGAACCTAAAATTTTGTATATTCTCCCTATTCCCTGGTGTGGTACTAAAAAAATATTGCAAATATACAAAAAGTAATATAGGCCCTAGCAGAGACCCACAGGCCCCAAACACAAGTAACAACTTATAGACGAAAAGGTCTAGAAATCTGAAATTGTTTACTTATAGAAAATTTTGACCAACTGAAAACAACCTGTTGTCCACAAAAGAATTTTATTAAGCATATACGTATTTCGAACTCCTTGAGTTCACTATTCAATGCCAATATCTTGAGGTTCTTTATTCAATACCAATCCGAACTCCTTGAGGTATTAGCATTGAATAATGAACTCAAGGAGTTCGAAATACGTATATGCTTAATAAAATTCTTTTGTGGACAAGATGTTGTTTTCAGTTGGTCATGTCGTTATCCACAGACCTTTCCAGTTTCTCATAGAAAATTACTTAAAAAATTAGCTAATATACACTAAAAACTGGTAAATGGCTCTTGGGTCTGGACATGGGCCCTGAGCCCTCAGTCACAAATCAAGCTATAACTTTTGAACCGAAGTCCAGAAATCTGAATTCTTGCATATATATGGTGTTACTTAAAATTTTAGCTCTTTTACACTAAAACTTATATAGTCGTCTAGGGCCCTGGCAGGGGCCCTAAATACAAATAGAGCTATAACGTTTAAACGAAAAGGCTTAATCTGAAAATTTGTATACTTATAGTAGTTTACTAAGAAATTTAGCTAATATGCACGAAAAACTGGTATAAGGCTCTTAGGTCTCCACAGGGGCCCTGAAGCCCAAATTACCAATAACCTCGAAAATTTGAATAATAAAAAGGCCTAAGAACTTGAAGTTTTTATTTTTACAGTGTGTTACTTAAAAAAATATAGACAATATACAAGGACACAATATACCTTGTATAGGCCTCGGGGCCCCTGGGGGCCGCAAATACAGGTATTGGACATTGAAACTGAAACACCTGGTAGAAATCCAAAATCTTTATTTAATAAGGTGTTGGGGCACCGTGGGCAGCCAGCACAGCAGTAACACGTCTTGGGAAGGATCGGTAGAGGTCCTGCACAGTTTGCACCCCAAACCATTACTGATCCACCTCCGTGTTTGAAGGTGGGTGCCAAGCAGTCTGGGTTGTAGGCATCAGAGGGGCTCCTCCAGACGAATACCCTCCCTGTTGTTTGGAAGACAGTGTAGCTGGACTCGTCCGAGAATATGACGCGTTTGAGGTCATCCAACGTCCAGGTTTTATGCGTCTGGCACCACTGAACCCGCTTGGAGGCATTTGTACTACTGATGAAAGGCTTCGGTATAGCAACCCTGCCATGGATGTTGGATTTATGCAGGTAACGACGGATTGTCTTCGTGCACACAGGTTCCTGGAGGTGTGTATTCATTTCTGCGGTGATTTCTGCTGCGGTGGTTTTCCGCTTTCGTGCAACAATCCTGGTCAATGTCCTGACGTCTCTTTCCGACAACTTCCGTTTTCCCCTGCAGTTGCTCTTCCAGGACGTGGTTCGTTCTTCCTGTTCATATGCACACATCACCCTGGATACTGTAGCACGTGAGACATCACAAAGTGTGGCAGTTTTGGACACAGATGCACCTGCTAGACGCGCCCCAACAATCTGCCCTCTTTTGAAGTCGGATATTTCTCCAATTATAGCGCTCTGCACAGACAATTTGAAGCTTACTATCGAACTTTTCTACTGGAGTGACTACCAAGACCTCTGACACGTGATTCATTGATATGCATACGATTAATTACCTAGCAGAAGGTTCTATTCAGCCCTGGGGGTATCCAGTGCTATTTGCGAAGGTGTTTCAGTTTCAATGTCCAATACCTGTACAATTGAAGCTATAAAATTTGAACGGAAAGGCCTGAAATTTTGTTTAATCATAGTGTGGTATTTAAAAATTTAGCTAATCCATATTAAAAATTCTATAAGTCTCTTGGCAGGTGAGTTGCGGCCTCAATCTCAAATCAAGCTATAAATTTAAAACCAGAAGTCCAGAAACCTGAAATGTTTTATATTTATAATGTGTTGCTTAAAATTTTAGCTATTACACACAAAAATTGATATAGTCCTCTGAGGCCTCGACAGGGGCCGTAAAGCTCCAAATACAAATCAAGCTATAACTTTTTTACAAAAAGGCCTAAGAACCTGAAATTTTTTGTTTGTGCCCCTCCACTTATTATACTCACTACCCGCTACTGGCCGTAACATTTTGATGGTAAAACCCTTTTATCGTTGGATAACGATGCCTTAACTAATTTTTTATTATTAGTTTTTTTAGGCTGATGAAGAACAGATTTCTTTTAGACACATACAAGACCTTGGAAATGGGCAAGAAAAATCCAGAACAACTCATTGAACAATGATTCTAGCCCCCTTGGCGACTCGATTTTGTTACAACTTTGTCATAATGTGTAGTTATTTTTTGTCTTTGTTTTTTGTTAATATTTTTCTTTGTAAATGTGTTCTCCTTACGTTTTCTGGTGGCCGTTTTTTTTTACTAACCGATTGGTCATCTACGGGGAACACATTTTTATCATTCAGCATGTCAAATAAATTATTTTGTAAACGTGTTCACTCTAAGATGCTGGTTGTCTAAAGTGAACATTTTCTTATAAATTGTCTGTTATCAACTCGTTTCGTTGTAATCTGCGTTGAAAAATGGTCTCAAAAAGACCGAAATACGTACATGTATATGCTTAATAAATCTTTGTGGACAAGAGGTTTGTGTTCTTATTATGTCACTATCCACAGTGAACTCTCTTTTCTTATCTTTCCACATGTTTATTGTAAAGAAAGGCGAGAATTTTAAATTTCTTAAAACTCTTACAGCAGGTGATTGCAAAATAATCTTGGGGATTCAATTTTGAAAGTATTACTGTTATGTTGTGAGAATAATCTTCTGGATGTAAACAATGCACTTATTCTTCAGATCATATTCCACAATTCAAATTAGGCACAATTGAAGAGCAGAATTTAATTTCATATGGCAGTTTCACTTTAACATGCTATTAACATACTTCCATTAAATGATTAATGTAATTATTAATTCCACATCCAACTTTTATAGTCAAAGTAGTAAGTAAAAGATTAGAAATAGCAAAGAATTCAGATATAATTTTGCAAAGATGATGATGTAAATGTAGACTGGAGCAAAGGAGACCTTTAACTTGTATCAAGAACAGATGAAGGTAGATAAAGCTTCATTTGTTCTTGCTTGTATGCCTTTAAAGCATCAATAAAATAATATAAAACAAAAAGAATATATCAGTTTATGGTATCTTATTCTACATAAGATTTCAAGAAAAGAAAGTCATCATTCAGTAATAATAAGTATATATTTATGGTAAAAAATAGAAATAGAAGATATTATTTTGAGAATGTACAGTTTAAAATATCTAAAAGTTCTGTAGAAAAATAGCAACAATCTTATGGAAAAAATACAAAGTCAGATACAGTCGAGGACCGCAAATCCGGAATGCTCGGGACTAGAAACCTTCTGTATTCGTGGATTTCCAGGTATATTTAACAAATGTGCATATTTACTTAAAAGTTTCTGATGATGCTTATTTTAAATTTCATTTAAAGTAAATGTTTTCACACTAAAGCGATTATTATAATCCAGATTTGTGTTTTCCGGATTTGCGGTTCTCAACTGTATTTGAAAAGTTAGTCAGAGGAAGAAACAAAATTTTCTATTCACATACTATTGCCACAATTTTCATCATAATGAATCTGTTGAATTTAGGTAAACTGATGAAACTGTAAATCATTTTTTATAATAAAATAAATTAAATAAAGTTATGTGATGTCGAAAACAGGAAAAGAGTTTAAAATTACACATGCAGGATCTATCTAAATGACTGCAGTGATCATTGTGTTATAGTATTGTGGTGATGAAGTTGTGTTATGTAAAATAAGAATTTTGTTAAGTTCTGCTGGAATTGCCCACTATCAAAAAAAAAATCACAATTTAAGACCTACTTATTTCTGATAGGGTACAACTGATGTGCTTGATAACTAGCTCATGCATAGCTGCAAATTAACAGTGGTGCTCCAATTGAAAACTTCATCTTTGAATAGCATGGGGCTCCACCACATTTTCACATTCAAACTGATGGGTAAGAGACCAAGGGGTCAGCCTAGTTTTAGGTGGTAGACAATATGGAGAACCTGGGTTCGAGTCGCTTGGGTATTATCACTGATATATGTGCTTGATGGTGGAAGATCACGAGTGCTGAATATTCTCCATAAGGCTGCTGCCCCTGCAACTCTAATGGACAAGTCCATGACCTCTTGAACACCATTCTGTCAAATTCACTGATTTTGTGAAGCTGCTGCAATCATTTGTAAACATTCTGTATTAAAGGGAAAGGTTAATTTATGAAATAAATCAAACCTGATTTACAAATATGTTAAAAAGGTTTAAGAAAAATATTAGCTATAGATATAAATGAAAAAAAAAAAAAAAATAAGTGCACAAAAATAAATTATTAATAATGGATATTGATTATATTTCATTTAAAATATTTTCTGTACATAAAAAAATTACAAATTTATATTTGCACCATTTTACTCTTGCTTGATCACAGAAAAAACAAACTATGTTTTAAGTCAATATTTGTATGTTTGTTTTTTTCTTTTATTTTACAAATTCATAATAAATTAAAATATAATTTGCACCGGTACTTTAAAAATACCTAAAACACATATTCAGACAGCTGAATAAACTGATTTACATTTTTACAGTGTTTATTTTTATCTTTTTTTTAAAAAAAAAAAAAAAAAAAGAAATTATGGTTATAACTTCTCAGCTCAATATATAAAATTATTATACATGAATTATTGTAGACAATTACATTCTTGCTTGTTGCTGTTGCGGTCTTGATGGTACATCTTCCACTACAATAGAATTGCAGAAAACATCATATACAGATCTGTTGTGTTGGAACATAAATAATGTGAAACAAACAGGGAAGAAAAAAGCCAGTGAAAAGTTTTTAATAAAGGAGCGAAGTAAAGCCCTGAAAGAAAAAAAAAATAAAAAATAAAATAAAAGACAAAATAAATCAATTTGTTTCAACTCTTATATTTGGTATAATATTATACCAATAACATATACATAAACAATTTACTTATAAATTATACCCAAAGATATTTATGTCAAATACTATACCAGAGATTACATACCCCTGATTATACTCTTAATTTTTTACTGTAATTACATACCCCTGATTACTGTAACTTAGAGAAACGTAAGTATTATCACTCATTAACATCTTCCTTATAGTATATTCAATCCTTATTTATTCTATACACTGATCACAGTAGTTAGGGGAGCACCATGAATTTGACAGGAAGACACAAGTACAGAGTGTTTCTGAATATACAAACTTTTATTTATACAGGGTGTTCTCGAATAACATGTACAAACTGGGGGGGGGGGGGGGGACATTTCTTTCTTTCATTTTTTTTCTCTGGGGCATTGTTTTTGAGATAAGAAATATTAGACGTCACATGGACGTAATATGCCACTCAACCCATGCTTCTGGAACATGTCAAAATCATGGTCAATCATGTAATAAAAAGAACAAAAATACATTGCATACAGTACAATAATGTGACTTGTTTTTTTTTTTATGAAACATCAAATTGACTCCCTCTGGCATGAATGCATGCTTCACAACGTCGCCGCACAGACTGACGTACACGTTCAAAAGTTCCTGGTTCTTTGTGAATCTGGTCCACAGCTACGGTGATTCTGGCTATCAGCTCTTCATTGGATCCCACTGGTGTCTCGTATACCAATGTCTTGCCCCACAGAAAGAAATCCATGCACATTATACTAAGATCGGCCAAAGATGGATTGCTTTATATGGAAAAAATATCGGTCAGTTTCTTCAGCTGTTTCTGGAATTCACTCCCTCACTATAAAAAAAAAACAAAAACCGAGGTCATTGCTGAATAGAGTAGCGGCAACCCCAAATGAGTCATGCCAACACCTCTCTCTATATGTAAGGGGTGTTGCTCATTTCCGGCTAGGAAAAAGTTCTTCTTTTCGTGCGCAAAATATAGATATGGAGACCCTGGTGGCCAAGCAATAGGACCCCCCCTACCAATCCATCGCAGGGGAAAGATTTGGTTTAGGTACTCTCTCACAGGCTGGGAGAAATGTGTAGTAGTGGAATTATGCAACTCAGTATCATAATGTTGGGACCCGAACAGTATCTATCCAAACAACTGTTTCCTACAGGTAGGATTTCAACATTTTTTTATCTCAAAAACAATGCCCCAGAGAAAAAATATGAAAGAGGAAAATGTTGCTTAGATTTGATCCCTCTATCACCCCCCCCCCCCAAATTTGTACACATTATTCGAGAACATCCTGTATACAAAATAATGTAGACCAGTCTCCAATAATGGGGAAATTTGCATACAGTCTCCAATAATCCTGGAATATGACACTTTGAGAACATGATGGGACATTTCCTACACATCATGTTTGAAGATTTTGCGAATGAACAAGAGCTTGTTGGTAGGTGGGGTCAAACCTCCAGTAGGGTGCGTGGTCTCCTGAAACTGCCAAGACAGCTGTACACCTGTTTTGCATAGAATTGATGAGTTTATCAATGAGGACTTGAGGTAACTTTTACCGCTCCTGAGTGAGGGCCCATGTCCAAGTTACGAAGAGTCAATGGAGTTGCTGGCCTAGCTGCAATGTGTCTTCCAAGGACGTACCAACATATGCTCAATGCCCTCTTCTTCAATCAAGACGTCCACTAGGTGGTTGCATATTATCGTCCATAAAAATGAAGCTCCAGCATATGATATGACAACAGCCTAAGAATTTTGTCCCTGTACTTCTGAGCAGTCAGATTGCTGTTCCAGCTAATGTACAGGTCAGTACATCCACCAATGCTTATGCTGCCCAGAACACCAATCCACCCGCGCCATACAGCACTCTCTCCTGCGCAAAACCTAGGTTACATCATGTTCCGACTTCCCTCCAGGCCAGTATTCATGATTGTCTGATTGTAGACTGGATCTCGACTCATCCGTGAAGAGAACTTGACTCCATTTGTCAGCACCCTAATCACGATGTTCTTCCACACAGATTCGTCAGTCTCTGCAGTTAACGGCAGGCATGCCACTGGCGTATGTGCATAAAGGCCACGCCGATGAAGGCGACTGCGGATCGTTTACATCGATACTCTGCATCCTGTTGCCACAGCGAGGTAGTGCTAAAGGTGAGCAGCAGTTTGTCACCTGTCTCTCCGGGCTGTTAGCAATAGGTAATGGTCGTCACGTGCAATTGTAACTGATGGGCGACCTTGGCCTGACCTTCATCGAACACTTCCAGTCTCCTGGAAATAATTCCACAAACAACAATTTGTAACACTCCAATGGTGTCAGCTACCGTCCATTGAGCTTGGCATGCTTCAAGCCTCTCAATAGCTCTCTATGCCACAGATTCAGGTAAATCACATTGTTGGGCCATCCATTCCTGGTCCAGAAACAACTTTCTAAATAATTACTTTGTACAGTATTGTTGAACTCACGTGCTCCCTTAATTTTATGGACAGTGTATTTAATTACTTCATTATTTTTCTACTTTATCATAAACTGATAAATTTATTTTATTTCTACTTTATCTATTGTTAACACTTTAATTTTAACTTTGTTATTATTATGTTTATTATTAACTTTCTCAGTTAACACTATTAACTTCATGTTGATACTAATTCTATCTTCTAGTTAGATCCAATTATCTTTCAGTGGTTCATGGTTCAGTGTTATAGTGGTTCAGTTTATACTTAATCTTTAATCTCCATGATCATACAGTGTTTACTCATCTTAAGAAAATAAAGAATAGAGCCAGAGTGAATGCTTAATTTGATATGGCAACATCACATCTAAATTATATAAGTGTATACAAGCTCGTGACAAGGGGCGTTCAAAAGGGTTAAGGGGAATAATAAGTGGATCAATTAAGTTGCAATTTTGAGAGGTAACAAATATTAAATATCAAAACAAATCAATTTACAATTATAAGGCTTAGATTATTTTTTCTTATGACTGTCCCTAAACTAATAAAGTCTTTACTATTTCTAAAAGATGCTCTTTTCTTACCAGTGATCAACTCGAATAACAATTGATTAAAAACAGTTATCATGGACAGGCCTGGTCGATACGGCAACAATATTGTGGAAAGGGAACTCGATCCTGATCTGATGGCATCAATATTGTGGGTAAGGGGGAGGGTTCTAAAGCCACGGGCACTGACAGTTGCGAAGAACAGGGTAAAACAGAAACAAAAAAGAACAGAAAAGTACTTTTAGGTACAAGGCAAAGGATATTTCACAGTAATTATTTAACGAAACTCAAAAATATTCTCTGCAATTGCTTAAGAATTTATCCATTGTAACCTTAGTCGCAAAATGCTATGCTCGTCGAAATCCTTTGGCTGCTTTTTAAACCAGTGCTCTCCTGGACTTCATCGTACGTTTGAAATCGTTGTCCCCGCAGTATTTTTTGAGCTCACCAAAGATGTGGAAATCACATGGGGATAGATCTGGATGGGGTTGGTTCAGGACTTCCCACTTCTGCAGGAACTTTTTGTTGCTTTGGCGATGTGCAGTCTAGTGTTATCATGCAATAGGGTGACACTACGAGAACGTCTGCAGAAGTTCAAGTGGGAAGTCCTGAGCTACCCCGCTGTAAGCTCAGTTCTGTTCTGGTGTGACTTTCGCATACACGGTAAGCTCATAAAAGCACTGCAGGGGCAACGGTTTCAAGTGGACGATGGAGTCGAGGAGTGCGTGCGCAACTGGTTCAGGCAGCAGCCAAAGGATTCCTACGAGTGTGACACTCATTGACTAGTGTCACAATGGGATAAATGCCTAAACAATTGCGGACAATACTTTTGAGTTTCATTAAATAATTATTGCGAAATATCCTTTGCCTCATTATTTATTAACTATACCTCATACTACGACTTGGCAGGCTAACATCATATCTACAGAAGGTGGGCAAGAATGAAGATGAACGATTTTGAAAATTTATTGTAATTTATTGACACAAGACACAGTAATAACATTGCTCACTTTGTTTTCCCTGATTATTATAGATGTAAATCTATTTAAAGTTCTTTCTATGTAAATTCAGCCTGTAAATACGTATTTTTTTCCCTGATCCTGGATAATACTTAATTTTTGGCTCAAAAATTAAGAAAGTCATTCCAGGAATCTTGAATTATTTGTAATGCGTTTGAGAACTTTTTAATCATGCAGTATTCGATGTTGTTCCGCGAATACTGATTGGTTCTATTGGACATGAATAACGAAGCAGGTGTTTTTCTACAGCCGTGAATTCTGATTTGTTCTCAGTGTGTATATAAACATGTTCCTTGATAAATGATATTCAGAATTCTTCATAGTCCTATTGACAGCATTTTAATATCACTCTTGTTAGCATTTAGCAATTTTTTTTTTGTTAAGTTTCATTTTTATTATCGACATCTCAGAAGAGGAAACGTTCATATGCTGGACCAGAAATTAGATATTTCGGATACAAATAGCAGAGTTCTTTCCAGAAATAACGAAGTAAAATGTAGAAAAAGATGCATGTGTCTCATGCTTATTTTGTAAAAACACACTTCGAGTTTTTCTGCAAATGGACAAATAGTTTTTCAATTCCGGATAATATGGGATCCTGGATAATACGTTGTTTTTGCTCAGTCCCTTGAAACACGTAGTAACGGGGTGCTACTGTACTTCACTTTTCTTTTTTCCAAGAAGTCAAGAGTTTTGTGGGCTGCATGAGCAAGGACAGAATCTTGATGGAGAATGCGATTGCATTTTTGATAACCTTGTTGATAGTAATGATTGGTGTTTATCTTAGCTCCAGGCTTGATAATTTGCAAATACGTTTTGCCATTATACAAAATTCCTCCCCACACAGTGATCGCTTTGCAATGTGACAGTTTTTTGTTGACAGTAGTTCAAGGCTTTGGTTTCCCACATGAACTGTAAAAGAAACTCTTCTATCCCCTGCAGCCCATTAAATAAAACTAGGCCTCGTCAGTGGTAATGTTCTTCAAAATTTTCAAAAGAAATCACAAAAGCAATGATTTCTGGCACCTCTTTTCAATATTTGCTACTGAGATACCATGAACTTGATTTTTTTTTTCCTCATCACCAAATTGAATGTATATATGAAACCTGATTGTTGACCTAGGAAGGTTCAGAAGTCTGGTCATACTTCTTAGGCTTGGTGGGTTTGCAGATTTTAGCATGTTCCTGAGGAGTTTTAACTTACAAGCACTCACCCAATATAACATCCGACTTTGCATCATTTTCTTACTGCTGATACTGTGACGGGACCCCAGCGAGGGGCGCCACCCTAGCGACACGAATCGTCAACAACCCTCACTGGTGTCTGTCACTTGAGTTTGGAACCGATATGGAGAAAGATTGACTCAGAAATCAATAAGTAAATATTCTACATATCTTTAATTAACAGCATTAATTTACACATATGAATACAAATGTGGGGGGAGCACCGGTGACATATTTATCATAAGGTATGGGAGAGCTTTACAACCAAAGCTGCAATTCTAACTATTATATCAAATGTCACATAGGACTAAAGTTCAACAGGTTAAATCATTCATTTACATTAATTAACTCACGTTGTACACTTAATCAGCCATTTGCATTTGTAAGGTACCTACTGCGAGTGGGGCAGCCTTAAAACCTCTATTCAGAGCACACTTAAGGTGCATTTACTCAGGTAAAACCTCACCCACGTTGCACCTGACAGCACTTCTACGGAGTGTAACCACATAACCTGTGTGCAAATATTCCTAGACAAATGCACAGAAAGCATTATGTGCTCCTTTTAACACACGAGGAGGAGCACTGAAACCTCTCAATTTCACCCACTTGCTGTTCCCAGAACAACGCAAGCTACCACTGACAAAGCCTATCTTAGGATTGAGACCCAAGAGTGGTAGAGTCATCCGCCCCCAACGAGACCGACAGATAGCACTCCGCGCAGTGATATACAACATACGCATTTACCCACTTGTCACTACTACCCGTGCCTGTACCCCGGGCTCATCATGGCATGGCCAGCAATGCTCCGATTTCCAATACCATCACCACCTGTGCAACTATATGTCATTTAAGCCTCTAATTAAATGGAAACTAAAAAAATAACAGGGTTTAAACAGAACTGTCTTCTCAGTTCACCCACTCTGTCATGGGACAGTGATTCGAATTGGGAACTAGCTGCTATGCAGCCTCAGATATACTGTCGAGATTGTGAAGCTTTGACCACGACGTGTTGATGCCGGGGCCTTCACACATGATCCACCAAACTAACATGCCATTTCAACCATTGCACGCTGAACCAGGTGATAATTGATGTTACAGCAAATTGCTCAGTTCTCCAACGCCAGCTATGTTTACTCACAGCTGTGCCAAACTTCGCCCAAAAATGTAATAAATGAATCAGTCTCCCCAACTGACGACTCTGGACCAGCAAATTGAAATCGGTGCCATCCAACACATTATCTTGGGCACGTATTCCTTGCTTGGAACAATATTGCCAATCAATGCTATATTCTGCTACAGCAAGAGATAAACTTATTATATAGGAAACTTTACAAGCGACACAGGAATCGAATGCCCATAGCAGCCATAGTCAAGAGCAGCTGCCTCCAATGAGGAAAAAGTTCAGACATTTTTTAAAAAGAACTCTTCTTCTCCAGTTCTTCTATCGCAACAATGTTGTAAACAGAGGATTTCCTTTTCAGGAAATTTTACATGGAATACCTGAAAAGTTGCTCGTCAACAATCACACAAAACGAACTTCAGTGAAAACAGCTTGTGGCTATGCCATAACAAACGAATAATTAAAAGAAACATTATAATAACCATTTATCAAGTAACAAAATAAAATACGTATTTATTAATGAACAGAAATTAACATTTAATAAACTAAGGGATTTTAAATACTAAGAGCAAATAACACAAACTGCCATCATATCACACAATACCATGGTTACAGTGGTTTCTTTGGCTTTTTTCCTCAGTTTGGATATTGTTCCTGCACTCACAGTCTGATTCGAAAATTTTAGTTGACGAATTATTTGTGAAGTTGACCAATTCATTTGTAAAAACTGCTGAACTCTTCCTTTTATTATGGAGTCTAATTTTGGGAAAGCCATGTTTCCTTTTCAACAATCTGACTTTCAAAACACTTCACAGGAAGCGTTATAGAAATTTGCATATTAGCCACCTTGAAATTGTATGGTGCTCGTATCAAAACTTTTCAAAATCATTCATCTTCATTCCTGCCCATCCTGTGTAATGAACTCGAATTGCATTGTGAATTTGATGGTAAAATATGTATAGCGGCAAGATCATAGCCGTAAAGCCGCCTCCAAATCAGAATGAAGAACAAGAAAGAGCAAATGTCAAACAAGGCTAAATAAGATACCATAAAACACATCAAATAAAAGGCATTATTCTAATGAACAAAGCAGAATAACCAAAGTAAATAAAATCAACAACATAGAAATGAATCATAGTAAGCAAATAAGCAACAATATAAGAAAATATGGCTTTTAACTGACCAAGAAAAAATAAATGTAATTTATAATCACATAACTACATACTGCCTAACTCTGGGCGATAATCATCATCGAGGTACCGTAGGCTCGGTGTTCTTGTGAGCAGAGAAACAGAAACAGAAGAGAAACTGTTCGGGTCATAGATATCACTTTCATTAGACTGCGTGAAAGTTGGATTAGGTAACTGGGATGTAAAGTAGGAAACGGAGATGATACATAGGCGGTTAAATGAGCAGAAACAAGCAATGTGTGACCGTAAAATATAAATCGGTTCGTAACTGTCATACAAGAATCTCAAGCTTACCAACAAAGCCTAAAATCTGCGATGTTTCTCTAGGACATCTGATGAGATGGGAGAAACTCAGCAAGGGCCAACAGCAGTGGTGGCTGCGTTGAAAGATAAGCCACCACGATAAACAAGCTCTGCAACTGGCCTCTGAACAATTGCTGATGAACCCGGGAACCCATCAGAGCTTGATCCAGCACTCTAGACCTATGAAGAGCGACGCGGGCAAGAACCATGTCATCCCTCATTCTTCAAACTACTGACCAAGGAGCAAGGTCTTATGAGCTGTTCCTATAGCTGTTCGGTGACAAAACTTGGAAAGCTGTCTAAAACTTTATCAAATGACTGCAAAAATCGCCAAATCCTGGGTCATCAGATCCAAAACATGGCATTAAACATCAGCTCAATGAGAAAAGTTAATTTGTACAAATCAACAGAGGGAAAAAGAAGGACAGAGGGACTGCCTATTCACCACAGTTTTCAGAACAAAGAGGAGGGGAGTGTTGAATGTTTTTGACCACCATTTGTTGTCAATTTCCACGTCTTCTACAGCAGTGAGAATTGAGTCAATATTAAAATCCTCAAAACAGCCGAATGAAAAATGAAAAATCCAAAAGGCAGGTGAAATCACTTAACTAAGTCTGACGAAAATATAGTCCACTGAAGCACATTGGAGGGTAAAATTAAACCAATCCACAACACAAAGAAACGTTCTCAAGCGGGACCCTGCTTTTCATCAGCTATCAAACTAAAATGATAGCTTTAAAAACTAGAAAAACAAACACAAAAAAAAACTGCAATAACCATATGATCAAGGTAAAGGGCAACTTAATTAAAATAAATGTAACCACTCCTTACTCAGATCATGTGAAGGTCTAGCTAATGAATTTTCTTCTTTAATAATTTCTAGCGCTTCTTTAATAATGCGTTTATTTAAATTTTTTCGTTATTTATTATTTTTACTCCATCCCTGTTTGACATGTGACCATGTATGCAGTGTCTGGCCAGAGCACTGTCATTATCTAACAATCTAATGCTTGATCATGTTCTTTGAGTCTTACTTGTAGCCGACGACCTGATTGGCTGACATAATGATAATCACAGTTCCTACAATTAATTTAGTAATTTTGTAATCATGTTATTTACTGACATCATCTCTTTTAATTTAATATCTTTTGTACATTCATTTAAACTGTTTTCTTTTCTAACAATCTTCCCTTCATCAACTTCATTTTTTGATGCATGTTTGCCAACGTGTTCCTCAAAGTACAGGGTGTCTCAAAAAATATACTAACACTTTGAATGACTATAAAAACATTATTTATGAACAAAGAGACAAGTTTAAAGGCTTGAATTACAGAAGACAAATGTAATTAAAGAATCATGTTCGCAAATGTTCAAATTTTCCAGTGCAGATACTTCAAGATGCGAAGGACGCTATATTTTGAGATGTGAGTCTCCCGAGCAGTTTGTTGTAGAGATTTCTGTGGGGATCGAATGAGAGTTTCCTGCACCTGCTCTTCTTTTCCAGGGCTGTTGGATGTCCGTGGTCGTCCAGAACGTTTCTTATTGACGTTGTGAATGGTTCCATCTGCTTCAAATTTATCTCTGATGCGAGCAATGGTCCGGTGCATTGGTGGCAGTTTATCGAACTCCAGTCTGAACTGTTTTTGCACTTCCGTGGTGTTTTCGGTCTTCCAATAACATTTAAGGACAAACTTTCTCTCTTCAAAGCTAAGTTGATCTCCTGCCATTCTGTTACATTAGTTACACCTGAAAAAACAAAGTGTTAGTACATTTTTTTTGAGACACCCTGTATTTTCTATTTTTGGAATTATAATTTGTTCTTTATTAAAAAGTTTTTTCATTTTATAGATGCTCTAGGTACATTCTGTTCAATTTTTTTTTTCCCTTTTCTATTTTGTTTGTAAAAACCTTTTACCATTAATAACTCAATTATAATTTTCAGAAAAATATTGTCCACTAATTTTTGCCTCAACCTTTTTAAATTCTCAGGTAATTTAATTGGTGAGCAAAGGTTTCTAGGTCTATTTATACATTGTTTGGTAGTATTTATCTTATATCAAATCCGAATAACAGAATCAAAACATGGTACTACATTATCCTGGGTTAAGCTTTCAAAAATATCGAAACAAAATTTGTCATTCATAATTTCTCTGTTTAAATCTAAATAAACCATCTGATTCTCAATTAAATCATTAACCACAAATTCTAATTTTGAACAATAATGTAAAAAATTTCCACATTTGTCTGAGTAATAATTAATGTCATCTATGTAATTTTTAAGTAAATTTCTTGAAGTATGTATATTTTTAATTTTCCTTATGCCTTAAAAAAAAATTCATATCATATAAAAAAAAGCTGATATATCTGGTGTTGCTCAGGCTCTTTTTTGATGAATTTTTCCAATATCTGAATGTGAATACACAGAAAAAATGAAAAAAGCATAGAATTACCGTAAATATTCTACTATAACGCGAATTTTTTTGGCCTAAAAAAGCATCTAAATTTGCTGGGTTGCGTTATACTAGAGGATAAAAATCAGCCCTCCGACGACTGCGGCCGATCGTCGATAATAACAACATCGTTAACAACATCGATAATAACTTCTCCCAAACATCGAAACTTCTAATTAGGCCTACTTCAAAACTGCCTCGAACCAAAGCCTACAAGAAAGCTTATGTAGTGAAAATATTAAACTGAATAAAGATTACTTGTCTTTTTATTAAGAAAATTGATGTACTGTTGTGTTTTTTTGTCGATGTGCGAGTGAGAAAGCTTTCCCTATCAATGTAGGGCTATAAACTTCCAGACTGCCTCGAAGTTGAGGCAGTTGCTTTTGTCAAAGTCGCTTTCTGTGCTGATGACATTCAGACGAATTTGCCGTGTATTATACATTAATTACATTGCATATAATGTCCAGTTCATTATACAATATATTAATTTACTTTTTATTCGAATTACTCGTCGCTAACATCTAATAACATCGATTTTTTTTCTGTATAATTTCGTACATTTTATTTCTCGCGAGGAGTCAAAGATGGGGGTCGCGTTATACAAGAGGATAGGATTTTTGCAGATTTTTTGGGCCGAAAAAGTGGAGTCGTGTTATACAAGAGGCCGCGTTATAGTAGAATATTTACGGTAATATACAGGGTGTCCCAAATTGATGTATACACTCTTTGAAACATTATAACTCAGCAACGAAATGAGATAGAAATACAAGGTTTGTTGTATTTTATTCCTTAAACTTCCTTAAGCCATCACATGGTCAAAATGTCCAACTTCTGCCACAGTACACTCCCAACATCGATGTCGAACAGAGCGACATACTGACTGGACTGATCTCGCAAAATTTATGAACATTGGTTTTGGCGATACCGAATTTCATGACAGCATTGTCTCACTCACTTCTTTGGGGATCGTGCAAACACCTCCATGATGGCATCAACACTCTCATTATCAGCGGAACTTCTCTTTCTTCCGCATCGACCTTTCAACGCATCTTTCACCGTTCCTTCGGCTTCTTTCTTGTCTCAGAGTTTTGTTATTGTTACCCTTGTTAGCAGTGGTGTATCAAATTCAACCCTCCAATGTCATTGAACCTCAACAACATTCTCCACTTTCCAATAACACTTCAATATCCACTTAAGTTCGTCAAATTAAAGTCTCACTGCCATTTTGGTTTATAAACAAATGAACAACAATGAACATGTTGCTCTGCTTTTCCAGCGCCGTCTGGATTATACGCAACAAACCTTATGTTTCTATCTCATTTCGTTGCTGAGCTATAACGTTTCAAAGAGCGTATACATCAATTTAGAACACTTGTGTAGTTAAAATTCAAATTGAAGAATCGAAAAGGATTCTTTTATATAGAATGAACTTCTGAATCATCTATTTTATGAAATCGTATCTACGATAGTTTTTTGGATGCGACATGCCAGTTTTAATGTTAATTTATGAAAACAAAAACAAAAAAAAAAAAGAAAATTCCAGTAAAAATTCGGAAAACATAAAATGACGGAAAAGTGGATCCAAATAATCAAAAAAAACAAAAAGGTAGACAGTTGATATCGTTAATTGCCATCATTATACCAAATTTCATTATCTAGACATATTTTTACTCGCAAAATACCAGAAAAGCTGTGAGAAATCTCATATTTTTAGGGAGGGCCATAGGAGTGCAAAGGGGTAAAAAATGAAAAAAAGCAGGAATTGTTTTTTCGCAAATTATGTGAACTATTCTTGGTCCAAATATCTTAGTCGTAAGTGAATCTGCCACAGAGTGGGGTTCATCGGCACTAACGTCAAAATTAGGCCTATTTTGGAATTTTTTTTGTATTTTTGTCCCCCTAAAATCGAATTGCAAAACTCAACGAACGCTCCCTTTTTATATGTCTTTTGCAGCCTTGTCCACAATTCTGAAGCTCACTGCATTTCCGCATTGGAACTAGGAGTCAAAAACCAAAACATGGGGGCCAAACTTTGAGCCCTACTGGCCCCCCTCATAAAGCGAAATTAAAAAAAAAACAGAAACTGGATTTTTGGAAACATCCCCGAGAAGCTTCCCTCCAAGTTTCATTGCTTTATCTTTATTCACCGTGAAGTTGCATCAAAAAATCAGAAAATTTAGTGAAACGCCCCTGAAATAGGAAATTTTTCAGTTTTCGCACGCTTAAAATTCGAATATCGATAAATGGGAAAACTACTTTTTTTGGCACAGTTACCTAGAAACCTTCCTGCAAAGTTTCGAAGACCTGCGTTTATTGAGAGCAGAGCCAGGCAACCAAACATGCAACTCCTTTCTGGCCCCCTGGGGAGGGGCAGGGAGTCCGAATATCGAAAAACCCCTTCTGAGCACACCCCTACACTATCATCCAATGACCCCACTGTGTTTCGAGTTGGTGGCCCCAGTAGATTTTACGTGCGATGGTGAGTGAGTCAGCCAATCAATCAGTCAGTGAGTTGATGTCCTCTTTAATACCGGGTGATGCAAAAGTATGTTACATTTTTTTACATTGTTAACGACATTTTCAGTGTTTGTGCATGCCTCGTGATTCTTATGAGAGCATTGAATTGCTGGAAAGCAAACACTGAAAATGTCGTTAACAATGTAAAAAATTTTAACACACTCTTGGATCACCTGGTATACAGGGTGTCCCATTTAAATCGTACCAGGCAATACGAGGTGCATTCAAGTTCTAAGGCCTCCGATTTTTTTTCTAATTAACTACTCACCCGAAATCGATGAAACTGGCGTTACTTCTCGACGTAATAGCCCTGCAGACGTACACATTTTTCACAACGCTGACGCCATGATTCCATGGCAGCGGCGAAGGCTTCTTTAGGAGTCTGTTTTGACCACTGGAAAATCGCTGAGGCAATAGCAGCACGGCTGGTGTATGTGCGGCCACGGAGAGTGTCTTTCATTGTTGGAAAAAGCCAAAAGTCACTAGGAGCCAGATCAGGTGAGTAGGGAGCATGAGGACTCACTTGAAAGTTGTTATCACGAAGAAACTGTTGCGTAACATTAGCTCGATGTGCGGGTGCGTTGTCTTGGTGAAACAGCATACGCGCAGCCCTTCCCGGACGTTTTTGTTGCAGTGCAGGAAGGAATTTGTTCTTCAAAACATTTTCGTAGGATGCACCTGTTACCGTGGTGCCCTTTGGAACGCAATGAGTAAGGATTACGCCCTCGCTGTCCCAGAACATGGACACCATCATTTTTTCAGCACTGGCAGTTACCCGAAATTTTTTTGGTGGCGGTGAATCTGTGTGCTTCCATTGAGCTGACTGGCGCTTTGTTTCTGGATTGAAAAATGGTATCCACGTCTCATCCATTGTCACAACCGACGAAAAGAAAGTCCCATTCATGCTGTCGTTGCTCATCAACATTGCTTGGCAACATGCCACACGGGCAGCCTTGTGGTCGTCCGTCAGCATTCGTGGCACCCACCTGGATGACACTTTTCGCATTTTCAGGTCGTCATGCAGGATTGTGTGCACAGAACCCACACAAATGCCAACTGTGGAGGCGAGCTGTTCCACAGTCATTCGGCGATCCCCCAAAACAATTCTCTCCACTTTCTCGATCATGTCGTCAGACCGGCTTGTGCGAGCCCGAGGTTGTTTCGGTTTGTTGTCACACGATGTTCTGCCTTCATTAAATTGTCGCACCCAAGAACGCACTTTCGACACATCCATAACTCCATCACCACATGTCTCCTTCAACTGTCGATGAATTTCAATTGGTTTCACACCACGCAAATTCAGAAAACGAATGATTGCACGCTGTTCAAGTAAGGAAAACGTCGCCATTTTAAGTATCTAAAACAGTTCTCATTCTCGCCGCTGGCGGTAAAATTCCATCTGCCATACGGTGCTGCCATCTCTGGGATGTATTGACAATGAACGCGGCCTCATTTTAAAACAATGCGCATGTTTCTATCTCTTTCCAATCCGGAGAAAAAAAATCGGAGGCCTTAGAACTTGAATGCACCTCGTATCTCGGAAACTAAGCATTGTACGAAAAAATGTCCAAAATCAAAAGTGAATTATTTCGCGGGGGAAATTCATTAGCCAACAAAATTACCCCCCCCCCCCTTGTGAGGGGGGGATGGGGGAGGTAACTTTGAAATCTTAAATGGGAACCCCTATTTTTAATGGTATATTCAGATTGTATACAATATTCGAGAAATGTTGTATTCTTGGCATTGTTTTCATTTGATCCAACCGTTTAGGAGATAGAGGCCCTGAAAATATGGAACTTTTAAAGTTTTGAACCCAATTTTATCGATGAAGACAAAGAGATAGAGAGTGGGTCTTACAGACATTCCTATTCTACTTTTTAATGGTCTTTAAGAATCCGAAGTCAGAATTTCAAAAATCCAATACTGTTCAATACACACAGATTATGCCTCCATAGGACTGCTGCCCCCAAGACTTTGCTTGTGCACTAAAAAATTTTGAAATGTCTGTAAGACCCACTCTCTATGTCTTTGTCTTCATCGATAAAATTGGGTTTAAAACTTTAAAAGTTCCACACTTTCAGGGCCTCTATCTCCTAAATGGTTGGATCAATTGAACGGCCTGGTGCAGTAACCAGGCAAGTGCACTTACTTTTATTTGTCACTTGCCTGATTAATGCACTGGGCCACTCAATTGAAAAACCACCAAGAATAAAGCAGTTCTCAAATATTGTATACAATCTGAATATACCATTATAAATAGGGGTCCCTATTTAAGATTTCAAAGTTACCTCCACCCCTCAGTCCCCCTCAAAAGGATTGGGGGGGGGGGGGTAATTTTTTGGCTAATGAATTTCCCCCGCGAAATAATTCACTTTTGATTTTGGACATTTTTTCATTCAATGCTTAGTTTCCGAGATATTTGCCTGGTATGATTTAAATGGGACACCCTGTAAATGTTAAGTTGATATGTTAAGTTGCATAAATGGGAAAGAAATTGGAATATATTCACTGTAGATGTTAAAGATATGTTCAACAATATACCATTAGAGGAAACATTACAAGTTATAAAATATCAATTGAAATTAAAAATGGCTTATCAAAAGGTTTTAATAATCTTAAATGCTATTAGTTTTTGTATTAAAAATAGTCAGTTTAAAATGCGGTAATAATAAAATGTACTTACATTATGAAGGATTGCCACCTACCCTAGCAAATGTTTATCTTCAAATTGGGTATACGATATTATCAATAATTCTTTGATGCAAGATGATTTTGTACTTTGGGCACGATATATACGAGGGGAGATCAAAAACTAAGTTGCACTAACTCGCCGCAGGAGCGCGCTGTGTGTCGCAATCTTGGGCAAAGCGGAGAAAGGGACATTAGCTGCGCAGACGTCGGATAGGACGGTTATTGTGATTTCCCGTCGTGTTTTGTGTGACTAGCGGGCTAAAAGCAATGGCGCGTCAACTGGATGTCCACTCTAAACTTGAGGTGCGAACAGCAATCCGATTTCTATGGGCCAAACGGGTGAATTGCACGGACATTCATCGTGAAATCACTGCTGTATATGGAAATTGAGCGCTGGTGTGATGTTGTTGCACGATAACGCAACACCTCACAAGGCCCGCCAAACGTGCGAACTGCTGCAGCGATTCAAGTGGGAGGTTTGGCAACATCCTCCATACAGTCCCGACTTAGCGCCATGCGACTTTCATCTTTTCGGTAAGCTCAAAACGGAACTCGGTGGACAACGATTTCGAAACGATGAGGAGGTGAAAGTGGATGTCACCGTATGGTTACAAAACGCTAGAGGAGATTTCTATGCATCTGGAATCGAAAAGTTGATTGATCGTTCGGATAAATGTTTAGGGTCTCTTGGGGACTATGTGGAAAAGTGAACCTACATTGTATGCTGCTATAGCCGTGTTGCTTTTGTATAGGTGGTGTAATAAATGGCCATACCGTGGAAGTGCAACTTACTTTTTGATCTCCCCTCGTAGATGACATATTAATTATTACTAAAGTAATGACCTCAGACAAATGTGGAAATTTTTTACATTCATGTTCAAAATTACAATTTCTGGTTAATGTGATTTAATTAAGAATCAGCTGGTTTATTTAGATTTAAAAATAGAAATTGTGTTTTAAATACTATCAAACACTATATAAATAGAAGTAGAAATCTTTGATCACCAATTAACGTACCTGGGAATTTAAAAAGGAGGCAAAAATTAGTGGACAATAATTATCCGAAAAATATACATGTAATTGATGGTAAAAGTTTTTACAAACAAAATAATAAAGAAAAATTTTGAACAGAATGTACCTAGAGAATCTTTAAAATGAAAAATTTTTTTAATAAAGAACAAATTATAATAATTCCAATAATAGAAAATATTTTGAGGAACATGGTAAGCATGCATCAAAAATTGAAGTTGATGAAGGGAAGACTGTTAGAAAAGAAAACAGTTTAAATAAATGTATAAAAGATATTAAATTAAAAGAGATGATACATAAGTAAAGTTAATCTAAAAGAATGTGTCAATAAATAATATATTTACAAAATTAATACATGTAGTAGGAACTGTGATTATCATTACATCAGTCAATCAGATTGTCAGCTACAAATAAGACTCGAAGAACATGATCGCGCAATTAGATTGTTAGATAATAACAATGCTCTGGCCAGACACTATATAACTCATGGTCATAGAACAAACTGGGATGGAGTAAAAATAGTAAATAAAGAAAAAAATTTAAATACACACATTATTAAAGAAGCATTTGAAATTATTAAAGAAGAAAATTCATTAGCTAGACCTACATATGACACTGAGTAAGAAGTGGTTACTTTATATCTTTTACCTTGATATGTGATATTATGTGGAAATTTCTTTTTTTTCCCCCTAGTTTTAAAGTTATCATTCTAGTCTGATAGCTGATGAAAAGCAAAGTCCTGCTTGAGAATTTTCCTGAGTGTTATGGATTACTTTAATTTTCTTTCCAATCTGCCTCAATGGTTCTAGCCACAAGTGGATTAATATTAAGTGTAGTCATTCCTGACATTATACAATCTTCATTAGAAAAAACAATCAACCAGCTCTTATAATAAAAACACAACTCACAAGGAGAGCCCGAGTACTCTGACTCACTGATTTTGATATATATTAAAAAAAAAAAAAAATTGCACTTGTAGCTTTCACCAAATTAAACATACATGCAAAGCCATTCAACGCACTTCTCAAAATTTTCCGAGAAAAAAAATTCATAAAGTTTCTTATAATTAACTACACTTTATAAATATCCTAATTGTAGCATAGATTTTTATCGTGTTCAGGTGGTCTAGTGGTAAAGCACATGCCTTCTGTTTTGTAAATAATTTTTTTTTTCTCTTTGTAAATTTTTTTTAGCATGTATGGGAATGTGTAATTCATTTACTAAATATATTTCCGATTTCCAATTTGCTACCATCATTTTTTTTATAAAATGCATATAAGAATTATTATCAAAATTAAAAGAGGCCTTACAGTACAACATTTTAGTTTTAATAAAAAAAAAATAAAAATAAAAAAAAACCCAACTAGTTTCTGCTTTATTCCCGCCTTCTTCAGGGTACAAAAGAAATAGGCTAGCAGCCCCTACACAATGAGACAGTGTATGACATTATGTAGGGGCTGCTAGCCTATTTCTTTTGTACTCTGAAGAAGGCAGGAATAAAGCCCAAACTAGTTGTTTTTGTTTTTTTTGTTTTTGTTTTTTATTAAAACTAAGATGTTGTACTGTAAGGCCTCTTTTAATTTTGTTATTAGAAACAGTACAGAGAACAACATCCACACAGAAGAATTATTATAATTAAACATAATCTAAAATTTCAAATAATCGATAAAAAAAAACAAAAAACCAAATAAACTGGGAAATTTATAAAGGCACTAATATTTTAAAACTAACGAAAAAAGATTATGTGGATAATTATAATGATAAAGGAAAAGAAAACACTCTTGATATGTTATGGCTAAAAAGTGTTCTCCTTTCTTTTATCATAATCTAAAATTTCGATTTGCTAAGGTTATTTTTTACATAAATTGAAAGGTTATTACAAATTTTATTCATTTCCTTTTTTAATAAAAACACAAAATAAGTTATAATTCACGTGTAGGTAAAGACAGGAGTAATAGTAAATTCCGTTCATAACTAACTTTTGCTCCTAGAAATAGGAAATTGAAATTTGTTGGCTAATGTGCTAGTTAAAAATGTTAATGAAGGGTGATTGATAAACTATAGATACCAATATTTATTTAGTATTTATTTATTTAATCTAACGAAAGATACAAGTTGTCCACCCAGGGCCAGCATGGCAGGGGCTGACGAGGTAGGTCCCTGGGTGGGGAGCAAAGAAGCAATATTTGATGATTAAAAGTTAAATTTTAAGGAGGGAAAGGGTGAGGAAAGGAGGGGAAATTTAGCTTGGTGGGAATGTTAAAAATTATTTCTTTAGATGGTATTTGAAAGTGGCAGTGTTTGGCGATGAACGGAGAGCTAGGAGTTATGTGAACCAGAGTCTATTTCCAGCGATGGAGAGACACTTTTGAGTTGGAAGTTTCGTCTTACGTGAGGGATTGGCAGGGAATCAGTAGTAGTAAATAACTATTGAGGGAGGATAGTAACTATGATGTGTTATATGTAATAGTAAGTACATGGTGCAATAATTATTTAATCTTTGTAAGAGTTAAATATCATCCCAAAAGTTACAAAATTTATAAAAATAATTAAAAGTGGATAATTAATCTTTTTTCCTTAAATGCTCATTTATCACATTGGATTATTAACTATAATTCATATATGGATTTTATAAAAAAAAATGGTGGTAGCAAATTGGAAAATCGAAAATATATTTAGTAAATGAATTACACATTTCCATACATGTTAAAAAAAATTTAAGAAGAGAAAAAAAAAATTATCGAAAGCGGGATTTGAACCCGTACCTGCAAAACAAAAGGCATGCAGTTTATCACTAGACCACCTGAACACAATAAACATCTATTCTACAATTAGGATATTTATAAAGTGTAATCAATTATAACAAACTTTAAGAATTTTTTTCTCGGAAAATTTTGAAAAGTGCATCAAATGGCTTTGCATGTATGTTTAATTTGGTGAAAGCTAAACGTGCAATTTTTTTTTTTATCAAAATCGGTGAGTCAGAGTACTTGGGTTCTCCTTGTCAGACTTATAAGGTACGTATGAGACAGCTCTGACAAGGATACCTTGGAAGCGATGGTATTGCGCTGTGGCACTTCAAAAGTGAAAATTGAAAAAACATGAAGTTAAGAGGGAGGCAAAATCATTAACGGCGGTCGCCAAAGAACTGCAGTTAGAGCACTGTTAATTTTGCTGTACAATAATTCGTCTGGAAATAATTTATAAGATGAGGTAAGCATCCATGAATACTATTTTTATTTAAAATTAGAAAGCACAGTGATACATACCCCTCACCAATGCAACATATCATTCGACAGCCTTAACATATCATTACACCAGCCCCAGAATATTTACAAAGATTATGGAATTAATTAATAAGATGAAATAATAAACTAAGGAAATGTTATTAATTACTATATAGATTTTTTTTATTGGAAGGCAATTAACTAATTTTAATAATCTACTTTTAAAAACTGTTTGTTTGGAAACTTGAAAATCCATTCAATTGTCGTCTGCTGCTACTTCAATTGCTTTCATGTGAAGTGGATTTATTTGTGTTATTGCTCAGTAGTGGAAGAAAGAAGTTTCGTCAAGCGCATTAATATACACACATATCGCTTTGACTATAACAATGGAGTCTTTGTATGGCTATGTGCGCTCAAATTTTTTCATTTTCGCGGTTTATTTTGAAAGAAACTAAATTTAATGATTACTTATTTTGCAAGCAACAATAGTAGCTTTAGATGAATAATCTATTTCAATTTGATGTAAATCTGTGAGGTAAATGTTCGTGTACTTCCCTTGTTAATTAAGAGATTTTATCTGCCTCTTGGAATTTTCATTTTTGGATCAGCTATTTTAATATTCACTCAATTCTCATTGCTATAGAAGGCAGAGTTGATAACATGTGGGGGACCCCTCTCAAGAGTGGATCTGACAGAAATGTGTTGTTGTTTTTTTATTTGGCAAACAGTATATTGTTGTGGACTTTATATTTTGATAGTTTTTAATTTGTAAATAGATGTTTGTTATAATACATGCATTGTTATCTACAGTCGTCCCTCCATAAGTCGGCAACTCGGTTCCAGGGCCTTGCCGTCTTGTGGATTTTTCCGACTTGTAGAATTCCAAGATGGCGGATACTTTTTCAAATTACGGTAAGTTAACTGTAATCACAAATTGCCATTTTAAGTTTTGTAAAAGAAAATGTAGCTGCTTATGCATGGAAGGGGTTCCTCTGTAATTGGTTGCCATTTCCAATTTTGGGGAAATAAACAGTTCGAAGAGAGCAAGATTATATTAATTTGGATTTTAATTTCTATAATTGACTTTCATAGCCCTTCAGAACAGGCCGAGGATGGCGAGGATCGTCTCTGATACCCGAATACGGGGGGTTCGACCCCGGCCGAGGACGGCGAGGATTTTTCCTGGGGGAAACCCTGAGATCACGTACTTTCTTCGTAAGGGAAGTAAAGCCGTTGGTCCCGTGTAGTCGTTTGCCGGCTGCACATTAAAGAACCCTTGCGAGGCAAAATCTGCGCCCCCTATAATGCCGTCCTAAAATGACCATGGCAGTTGAAAAGGACGTTAATTCTAAACAAACCAATTCAAAACAGGCTGTATGCATTAGGGGAACCATAAAATTGGTCAATTTTGCATATTTTAATCGTAATAACCGCCAACAAAAATCCCCAACTAGAAGTCGTTGTCTGCCATCTTGGCTTGGTAAAAGTTGCCGACTTGTGGAATTTCCTGACTTGTAGAATACCGACTTGCGGAGGGACGACTGTATATCTATATTAAAACAATAACCAAACTGTTGTCTGTATATAGAAAATATTTAAGACAATCTTCTGTTACTAACACTAACAGAAGCCAAAACAATCATTTTTAACATTTTTGTCTGTTTGTATGGTTGTTTGTTTGTTACCTCATCATGCAAAAACCGTTATATGAAAATTAACATAGTTTTCACAAGTAAATAATAATGATTATAAACTGGAGATGCTCTCCAAGCATAGGTAATGATTTTTCGACTGAAAAATGGAAAGAAAAATTCTGCGACCTGGATTCGAACCAGGAACCTCAACTATCATGGCCGACGCCTCTACCAATTGGGCTATCGCAGACACTTGGGCAACCAGATCGAGAATTTCTCCACTCCAAACCATCAGAAAGTTGATGAACTCACAAATAAATAATAATGATTATAAACTGGAGATGCTCTCCAAGCATAGGTAATGATTTTTCCTTCCATTTTTCAATCGAAAAGAACAGTTTTCACAATTACATTATTTTAGGTATAACTTAGAAAATGGTGTATGATTTATCGTGATACGCAATCTAGAAGCAGACTTGTAGCCTAAACTCTCTTAAGCTGGTACATGTACTTACTTTACATAGTAAACAAAATATGCACTGGATAAAAAAATTAAGTTGACACTAAGTATAAAATTTGTTTTCACTCTTAATTTAATAGAAAACAATATGTAAGAAATATGAAAAAAATACACATAAATACTCTTGCCTTGAGTCAAATTATCATGCAAAAATAAACAAATTTATGCAATTACTTTCTGCATAAAAATATGTTTCTGTATAAGGTATACAAAATACATGCAAAATAATTATGTTGACATTATTTTGAATATTAAATTTCGAACCAATAAAATGATTTATGCAAATCAACATATGTGTTAAGAAAGAATAAAAGATTGGCATGGTGTTGATTTGATTGAATTCTGTAAAATGGCTCCTGTTAAAAGAATGGCTGTTGTGAAAGACTATGAAAGATTGCAGGCATTCAGAAAAGTGGCTCGTTTACATAATATTTCTCATGAAGGTGTGAGGCGAATGGTGGAAAAATACAAAGAAACAAATTCAACCCAAAACAAGGAAGGTCGTGGAAGAAAGCGGATGACAAGTGAGAGTGAAGATAGAAAAATAAGGCAGATATAAAAAAAATCAGATATAAAAAATCCACGAATAACAGCTGCAGAAATAAAGAAAGAGGTGTTTGGTGATGGTAAGAATACTCCATCAACTCAAACTATTCGAAACAGAATACATGAATCTGGATTGAGAGGACGAATTGCCAAAAAGAAACCAAGATTGACCATGAAGCAAATGAAAAAAAGTAGATAAGAGATCCAATCTTTTGGAAAGACGTTATCTGGTCAGATGAATCAAAATTTGAACTATTTGGCCAAAAAAGATGTTATGTGTGGAGACCAAATGGAACAGCACTAAAGAGTAGATATCTGAAGCCCACTGTTAAGCATGGAGGAGGTTCAGTGATGATATGGGGTTGCTTCTCCTTCCTTGGGACTGGAAATTTACATCTGATAACTTCTACAATGAATGCAGTTCAATACACAGGTATCCTGGAGAAGAATTTAATACAATCTGCCACAAAGATGTCCCTGAGACGGCGGTTTGTATTCCAAAGAGACAACGATCCCAAGCACACCTCCAAACTTGCCACCGAGTACTTGGCAAAAAGGAAGATCAGAGTGCTTGATTGGCCAGGAAATTCAACAGATTTAAACCCCATTGAAAATCTTTGGGATTTCCTTGATCAAAAGATTCCAAATGATAAAAGAATAAACAAACATTCATTTTCATCTGCCTTGATGGATGTGTGGGAAAATATCCCTAAATCTTTTTTGGAAAAATTGGTTGAAAGTATTCCAAAGCGTCTACAAGATGTTATTGATGCTAAGGGTGGTCATACACATTATTAATGCCATGTGGAACCTTATTTTTAATTTTGTATCAGATGTTTAACAACATGTCAACATAATTATTTTGCATGTATTTTGTATACCCTTTACAGAAACATTTTTTTTATGCAGAAAGTAATTGCATAAATTTGTTTATTTTTGTATGATAATTTGACTCAAGGCAAGAGTATTTATGTGTATTTTTTTAATATTTCTTACATATTGTTTTCTATTAAATTAAGAGTGAAAACAAATTTTATGCTTGATGTCAACTTAATTTTTTTATCCAGTGGATAAAGATATGCTTTGTAAAGTGTTTCTTTTCATCGTTGCAAACGACAAAATTTTAAATGGCAACTGTGAATCAACAAAATTTAGTCTATAGTAAAAATAAAAATTCTTACCAAAGAAAGCCAATATCTCTTCCTGGCCGCACAAAAACTCTTCCGTTTGTTGCATCTTGCACATTATCACAAGATACTACTTTTAAGCCAAGAATACTTTTTCCTGGCGTTGCTCCTCCTTCTGATAATGTTCCTTTGTATAAACATAATGCCTACAGAAAGAAATTTTTTTTTTTTTTCAATTGTATACTCTTGTATCTTTAAATTAACTGTTTAAAAAAGGAAAGCCAAATCTAAAAGTTCTTACTTCAAAGAAGCATACTACAAATCTATGTATGATCTCCAACATCACTATTTCTGATGTCACTTCAAATGCTAATTTATAATCTAATAATTCTTCTTTAATAGCTTCTAAATCATATTTTTCAATATCTCTATAAAGAGAAAGGAAAGGAGAAAGTGAAAATTTAATCAATCATTTAATTTAAATTAACTTATTCCAGAATCAAATTAAACAGTCTCAACACAAATTTTACAAAAATTAAACAATTAATGTGGAATGGAACAGCCAAAAAGGGGAAAAACCTCTAATCCACAGAAAATAAACTTGAAATACCAGATATGTAAGATAGTTACCTGCTACCCAAAATACACATCCGGTATTTCAATTTTATTCCTTGTGGATTAGAGGTTTCCCCCCCTTTTTACAAATTTTACAGACAAAAATTTGCTCGAGTCCTATTTTGCTCGAAATAGCTGTGTTTAGAAATAAATACAGCATAAATAAAAATCTTAGATAAATTTATTGCTGAGCCCTCTTGGATATTACGGGCATAAGACAATTGTCTAATCTGTCACACTTTAGAAATTTCATAATGTTTAATAAAATATTTTAGTAGGAAAAAAACAAAGCTATCTATTCAGCACTTCTATTTAAAAATAAATGCAGGTTTCATACTTACATTACTTCAAAAAAATCAATTGCAAGAAATGTTACAATCAATTTTAAAATGAACAGAATGAGAAAGTCAATAAGTTCAGCAAAAAATCTCTTCCAAAGTGGAGGTATTAAATATTCACGACCTAAAAAAAAAAGAAAAACAAGCTTCATTAATCTTGGTAACCACAGAATATACAGGGTGAACTAAAACAATAGGTACAAATTTGAGGGGGTGATTCCTTAAAAAAGAAAAAAGTAACAAAAAAAAAAAGTTCATATCAAATACAGGGTGTTTCTAAATTATCTCCCATATTATACATGTTTATTACTCAAAAAACTAAAAAAGATTTTAACATGATTTTTTTATTCACAAAGAAAAACTCAAAAGTTTCTTAGCATGCCATAATAAATTTCACTGTGCCTCTCATTTATAGCGTGAAGGACGTCAAAGCGAAACTCGATTTCCTCCCATGTTCAGGCTAGCATTTTGGTGCGGTTTAATGCATGATCGAGTAATCGGACCTTTCTTTTTCACTGAAGACACCATTACCGCTGCAACCTACCACGGGCGGAAGAACTGCAGCCCAACATAGTCTACCAACAAGATGGTAGTAGCATCGATAAAAACTTGCCAGGATGATGGATTGGAAGGGACGGGCCAATCCCTTGGCCCTCTCGCTCACCCGATGCGAACCCTCTGGATTTTTTCTTCTAGGGATAGTGTTGGAAAGAGAGTGTACAAGACCAAAGTTGATGACATTGAAACTCTCAATAACAGAATAATTGAAACAATCGCTGAAATCATCCCCGAAATGCTAGCCTGAACATGGAAGGAAATCGAGTTTTGCTTTGACATCCTTCACGCCATAAATGGGGGGGGGGGGGGGCACACTGAAATTTATTAAGACATGCGATGAAAATTTTTGAGTTTTTCCTTTGTGAATAAAAAAAATAACGTTAAAATCTGTAATAGTTTTTGAGTAATAAACATGTAGAATATGGGAGATAATTTAGAAACACCCTGTCTAATTTCCATGGAAATCACAATAATTGCATGCATGACATAATGCCCCTATAACAATATAGATGGTGGGTTTTTTTTCTGTTGCAGAGTTACTTTTGAGTGATTATCATACAGCGGAGGTACAAAGGATTGGTATTTATATGGTGGAACAAGCCGGGATTGTCTTCACATATAGAGAATGGTCTAGAAGTCGCACACATGAACAAGAAAAGTGCTCCAACAGACAACACCATCCAAATCACAAAATGTTTGCAACCATTCTTTCGGTGTTTCTGTGCAAAGGGTCCTTTGATGATAAAGGCAAACACAAAGGGCGGCCACTTTGAACATCTTTTGCAATGTTGACATAACTACTGCTACAGTCATGTCATGTTCTATACTAATTGCTTGTCTTACAAACAAGCCGCCCATTACTGGACATATGTTCATATGAGATTTTTTGCTCGTTTTCTAGTCAGGAATTACCTGAAGTTTGTCCCTGTCATTTAGTTCACTCTATAAACAGGGTATTAGGAACATCGATATCAATCTTGAAAGAAGTGATAGGGGAGGGCAAAAGGAGCAAATTGAATAGTATGTTCTTATGTAAAGTGAATGGTTATCAGCATTTTTAATGTTCAATGTTAATATAAGGGCAGGCATTGTTGGTGGCAATGTGGTTGGTCTGCACTTTCTAAAGAATAATTTAAAAACAGATGCTTATTAAAACTTTTTAGAAAATTGTCAAGACGGGCTTCTAAATGTGCACAGGGGCATGATCTTTCATCTCATAGCATGTTCCTGCTTTAGCAAGAGAGTGAGAGTTTTTCTTGATGAAAAACGATTTGATGTTATGCGCTTTATAAAGATTTATAAAACTTAAATATATTTTAAGAATACACAATAACATCAGCCTATTAGAAATATTTATTTTTGTTTCTTTTTTAAATAAAGAAAAGGTGAAGAGAACCCCATTTAAAAGTAACATTAAACTGGGATAATTAATGGTTTTGAACATATGACAAGAAAATGATAATGATCTCACATATACCATTTAATCCACTTAATATGAAAACGCTTAAGATGAATTATTTCTTAACCCAACCCCCTCAGTGAATTTTCTATGTAAAATCATATCATTAATACAAAATGCTTTTATGTAAATTTTGGATAATACAAAATAATTGTTAATATAATTCTGAGAAAAATACAAGTAATTTCTTAATTCAAGAAAATATTTCTTAAAATGCAGTATTAAGTCAATCAATGCTATTAAGCCTAATGGTGTTTGTGGCCAAACAGTTAAGACACTGAGCATCGGATAAATACTCATCAAAGCGGGCAGCAAAGAGTCAATGACTATGAAAGCGCAATGAATAGGAAGTTTGTATTCTTCTGTCATCAAAGAACTTAATGCAGCCTTAGAAATCCTAAAATTTTATACTATGTGCCAAAATGATGTTCCAGATGAGTTATGGTGATTTTATAGTGATTTTAAAATCAACAATTTTATAAAAAAAAAAAAAAGAAATTGGTAGCTGGGTAAAAGCAATCAACTATTCTTGATTTTTATTAAGCACTTAGCAATAAAATTTGTATTTATGGTATAAACTTATCAAATCTAATACAGTATAAAACTTGTAGTCAGTGTATGAATTCCTCAGAAAGTACGAATTTCAGATAATACAAAATAACATCTTTCATATTAAGCATAATATACAGTATATTAGTGTAAGCACAACTTCCAAAATGACTATGTATGGAATGAGTCATCAATGGGAGTTGCAACCTTATTACAAGTTTGTAATTCATTTGCATAGATTTCATATATAAAATGTAAATGTTTCAGCCTGTCACTTCCACTGCAGGACATAGGCCTCCCCCACGAGGGGTATTTGGTCTAATCTCCCGCGCTGACCAGACGAGTTGGGAGATACATTTTTGAGCTTCTGCCAGCTTTTTACGACTGCTATGAAGGCTTAATGTGCCCTCCGAAGCACGGGGGGGGGGGCTAAGATCTCGCATCACTAAATGGTCACCCATCCGGTAATTAGCCGTGCTAGGCGATGCTTAACTTTAGAGCTGGCTTGCTCTACGAAAGCCCCCTAGCCCACGGCCTCTCCCTCAGACTTCATAAAATATATTGCAAATAATCCACACTGCTATCATTTTTTATTTAGGGATAATGACCTTTTTATCATCTTTTATTTAAGATTCCTATTTTTGTATTTTTCATTGGCACCTAAATTTATAAGAAACAACTTTCGGTGCCAATGAAAAATCAAACAGAAAACTTAAAACAATTCAAAAAGGAGCCTTTTCTATAACCTTTCTATAGGCTTTTTCATTTCAGCGTTATAATTTAAGAAATTACCAATTACTAAAAAGACTACAGAAACTGAAGTAAGATAATACATTAGTTTATTCTCATTCTATTTAAAAAAATGAATCCAAAAATATACAGGGTATCTAACCCTAAAGTGAACCAATAGCTAACTTCTAAAATACAATTTTGACAGAGTACTTTCAATGGAAGAATTATTGTACTTTTATGTGAGGGATTTGTATGTGTATTCCATTTGCAAAAAAAAACGATGCCATTTTTGAATATGGAAGTCAACTTTGAAATGTGAAATGGAAACCCCTATTTTTAACGCTATTTTTAGAACATACAGAACATTTGAGAAATGTTTTATTCCTGGTATTTTTTCAATTAATCCAACTGTTTAGGCACTGAAGTTGTGGAATTTTAATGTTTTGAATCCAACTTTATCAATGAAGACAAAGTAGTAAGAGAATGCATCTTAGAGACATTACTATTCTACTTTTTGATAGTCTTAAGAATCCGAAGTCAGAATTTCAAAAATCCAAAATTTTTTAGTATATACGCAGACACCAGTCTTGATACCCTTGTTGGATGTACCGCGGAAACAAAATATGAGAAGATGGGGGTGAATAAATGAATATGATGCCGTGGGTGCTATTTACCCTTGCTACAACACTGTATCTAATGGATGCCATAAAAATGTTTTCCATGCCATAATTGGCCACAGGCAGCCTATATGTCTGTCATATGGAATGAAAAGTTCATGACCTCATGCTGTTTTTGCCAAATCGTGATCCTCTTACTTGCATAGTGTAATATAATTCTTAATTCTTCTGATAATATACAGCATTTCATACTTGAGCATTTCATACAAGAGTCCAGTGATGGTGTTCCTTGGCTCACAGAAGGTAAACTTTCCAGTTTTTTACAGAGTGTGGCTGCCCTTACTACTATATCAAAGTCAATGGACATTGCCATACTCTTTGTTCTGAAATATTCCATTCGGTATCATCAATCAAAGCTGTGGTTATTTCTTTCCATTGGTTGGAAATCCTTTGGTGACCTTGTCATCAATCAGCCTTTTTCATCCACTCTATAGTTTCAAGCTGTGTATTTTCGTATCTCATCTGTTTTTGTGAATAGAGCTTTTTCCTTCTTAAACATGCATTTCCCCCGTTTTATACACAATTTGATGTATGCTTAGATACGTTAGCACATTAATAACATAAAAGGGTAGATTTTTGGAAAGTCTTAATCCAGTCCAACACCATCTATTTAAAGGAGTAAACAGCCCATGAAGTTTGGTTAAACTCCACCCATAACATAAACAAAAGCGCATGAAAAAAAGTAAACACCACCACGTCTTCCTTTAACAGATTTCTGCGAACTACCTGTGCACTAATGTATTGGTCCTAAACTAAACCACTCTCACAGCCCACTGAAAGATTCAAATTACTAGACCTCAGAAATGAACTCGTCCACAATTTAGGAAAGACGTGCAAGTGGATAAATGATCGAGAGATACAGTATTAACCACATTCTTATCTCACTTATTATCCATGTATTCCTTAATCTTTACATGAAACAATGGAACAAATCACTGTTTCAAGGAGCATACTCATATTAAAACTGTTAACTTGCTGGTTTTTAGTTGTCCCTCCCAGAATGTTTTCATGAAGTCTAGTGTTTCCTCTAAATACTGAGATTCTTTTTGTTCTTTTTAGAATTTTCACACAGGTTTCCTCAGTGATTTTAGTGACGAGACAGGTATGAGATAATAAAAGCCCAACAAAAAGCATATTTATCAACTAATCAGATTTGTATGGATGGGGCTTGATATGTTTAATCAGAATGAATAAGATGGTAATCTCCCTCCTTTTTTGGAGTTTAGTGTGCTTTGATCAAGTCAACACCCTGAGAGTAACAATTTAAAAAATTAACATAAAAGAGCTATATTTTTTGTGTTAGAAAAGGAAATGTTGATCAAACTATATTATACAATGTGCTAATAGTAACGATCAGGAAAAATATTCAGAAAAAAAAAACTGTCATCTTACTGTGCTTAAAACAGTGTTTCTCAAAGTGGGCGATATCGCCCCCTAGGGGATGCCAGGGTCATTAGAGGGGTGTGCTATGTAGCAAGTGGGCATATAAGGAGGGGGGGGGGGTTTAAATAACAAGGGCAGTGGGGAAGGAGGGTTGCGAAACATACAAATGATTGAGTCTGAGTTGTGTGAGTTTGCGTAATACGAGGGCACTGTTTTTCCAACCTCCGATGGAGCATAAATTAAAGAAGAATAGCTAAATTGCTTTTCGACATAGTCACTGTAGATATTGAGACATTTATCATACAAGTGGACAAATTTTCCAAAACCCTCTTTATAGAAATTTGCCGCCAGCATGTTGAGATAGGATCTCCACGGCATTTTGAAGCTCTTCATAGATGTGGAACTGCTGTTCTCCCAGATCATTCTTCAGCTCACGAAACAGATTAAAATCAGTTGACACCAGGTCTGGGCAGTATGTTGGATGATCAAACACTGCCCATTGAAACTGCTCAATAAGGTGTTGGGTTACCACTGCCATATGTGGTCATTCATTATCATGAATCAAAACAATTCCAAAAGACAGCAGGCCTCATACCAGCGAAGAGCTTCAAGATACTGTGGAAACTTATTTCAATATGCTAGTGCCAAACGTCTATGAAGAGGGTATTGTAAAACTCGTCCACCAGTATTAAAAATTTCTCAATCTTTATGGTGACAATGTCGAAAAGAAACTTTGATTTTATTTCTCAATCTTTTATGGAGCTTCAAGTCATGCACAATGGAGAGCATCTTGTTAAATAGAAAACTTGTTAAATGACTTGTGGGTAGCTCGAAAGATAGAAAACTGGGTATTAACATGCGAAATTCCAGTTTTCTATCTGGAGTATCTTCCGCAATACGTTCAACCTTAAAAAGTTATTTGGAGAGCTCCTAGAAATGCACAATTCAAATCCACTCTATCCATGGAGGTTACTTCAAAAACACAACTACAACCTCTGCGCAATTGCATTAGAGTGCCTATGTATACCTGCAACATAAGTACCTTCTGAATAACATGTTTTTCAAAGGCAGGCCACATAATTAACAAATGAAGATCTAATCTGAAATATGGCCTCTAAAACTTAGAGAATATTTAATCTTCATTATCTGCACATCGCACGATGACTGATCATGCGACCAAGGTAAATGAAACTTTTATTAATTTAACCATCACTTCTTAGCCACCTGCTGTAACTAAATAGTTTGAGAGAGGGGAGTCTGGGGGGCACAGCCCCCCCAGTCTTTAAAAAATGAATCCACTTACCTTGATCGCATGATTAGTCATCATGTGATGTGCGGACAGTGAAGATTAACCAAATTGCTAATGACTGTTGACTGTGAAGATTAACCAAATTGACTGTTGAATGCATTGTTTGGTTAACGTTCACTATCTGCACATCGCGCGATGACTGATCATGCGATCAAAGGTAAATAAATTTATTTTTTAAAGACTGGGGGGCTGCGCCCTCCAGACCTCCCTCTAACGAACTGATATACCCCCTTTTCTATATACTCACAGTAGATGGCTAAGCAGTGATGTTTAAATTGGTAAAATTTTCACTTACTTTGGTGGAATGATCAGTCATCAGGCGATGTGCAGATAGTGAAACATTAACCCTTTTTTTTTTCTTAATCTCCAATAGGATTTTATTTATAAACAACTAATCTATTAAATTAATAATTTCCCAAACACCGATTATGAAATCGATTAATTTTGGACTTGCATCGATTTTGTTTTTAAACATCGATTTCGAAATCGGTGTTGATTTTTTTTTTAACCATCGCACGATTTCCCCGATCCCACGGTCTGTGATTTTTACAAGTGAATTTTTTATAATCTCCATAACATTTGCCGAGGGACCGTTCATAAAAATAAGTTTGAGAAACACTGGGCTGGCTTAAAACCTATAGATATGACTAAAACACCTGGGCTGGCTATAGATTGACTAAAATCAGGGCACTGTTAGCAAATGCATGTAATCAACTTCTGCGTAATAAGATATTTAGAAAAGTGATCGACATACCAGATGTTTAAATGTAGACATAAGAGATACTGCGAAACAAACCTGCAGCTACTGCTGAGAGGGGCGGTGTAGGTTGGTTTAAATACGGCGATTGGAAATGAGCGGCGGGGAGAGCCCCACGTAAGTTGAAATTTCCAGCAGAATTCTGATGGAGTACATTAGCTAAAAAATACGGAAAACCAACAGCGATCGATTGCCAGTAATAACATTGATACAACCACTGATTCACAGCTTTTGCATATTCTCCAGCTGTCATTCTATCTTTGTCCGAAGTTCCTTTCTGAGTAGTCCCTGGGGTCTTCATCGTTTTCATCTGATTAGGAATTGATAAATCTTCACTAGAGGATGGAACAGCTTTTGCATCATTTGAAGAAGATATTTTCTTTATCTTGCTGTCTCCAACGATAGCTTGCTCATCGACCATCTTTAGAATGCGTTATAAATTAAAAACATTGGCATATGACCTTGAAAACATCGGATTTCCTCTTCCTTTTGACTCCATTAAAATATTTGCCTATGTTCTAAGATAGTAGAAAGGAAGCTATTTGTCATCTACATGGATTTTGTTTTGCACCGCCAGAGTGCGCTTTATTCTAATAAAATGTAAAGCTCTGGATAAGCTTTAATAAAATGAATCAGAATTTATTATAACGGCTGTTAGATTATAATATTATCAACCTATTTTTAACTTTACATAAAATTAGACATTTACTATTTTGCATAGTAAATACCGCAACTGAAAACTTAAATGAAATCAAATAAATAATGTTTAAAAAAGGATATTCTATCTCTGGTCAGATGAAATTTATTTGTGAGCCCTAGAGCCGCAAATGTTTGGAAATTTTCAATTCTTTAATGAACAAATAAAAGCGTATAAATGAAATAGAGAGGAATTGAAACAAAGGAAATAAACAATCACCATTTGTTGTAAGAAAACGACAAGATATTATTATAAAATAACAATGCAGTAAATGATTACATAAATCTAACTATCAACAGCAAATGGATCAATATAAAATTACTTCTTAATACACAACAATTTTCATTATAGCCGTTATGTACATTTCGGCAACTATACTTTTATCCAATAAACGTTTGACGGGGCGTGTCCAATTAAAGTTCCAATTTCAATTGTCAGACATTGTTGGTTTTACTTTGCAACAATGTTTAACAATTGAAATCGGAAATTTAATTGGACACGTCCAGTCAAACTTTCGTTGAACTGAGCATAGGTTGCCATCGTTCAGCGGTAATCATAGATCGAAATGATAAATAGTTAAAATCTAAGAAAAAGAGTAAAATACGAGGTACGTCCAGAAAGTAAGTTCCTTTTGGTAATATAAAAAAAAGACAAGTATACACTCAGGAAAAATAATTTATTACAAAAAATCTCCATACTTTGAATTATTTCTGTACACCTTATTGAAGGCACTTATAGCGGGGCACGAGTTTTTGGTATCCCTCTTCATAAATAGTGCCGTCTGTGATGTTAACCGCGTAGTGACAGCTTCTTTTACCCTGTCTACGTTTTTGAATTTCTGGTTTTATCTAGCGACTTTCATCGCTTTTTTGCACCTGAAGTCGCTTCTTCCACCTGAAGAAGTTCAACAACGATGACCGGGTAAAAGAAGCTGTCACTACGTGGTTGACGTCACTTTTTATGAAAAGGGATACAAAAATTCGTCCCCTACTATGTTAAGTGCCTTCAAAATAATTCAAGGTTTAGAGATTTTTTGTAATTTTTTTTTTTTTTTTTTTTGAGTGTATACTTGCTTTTTTTTGTACTCCCAAACGGAATTTACTTTCTAGACGAAACCCGTAGTTTTTACAATTAAAGAGATAAATTAAAAGAAACCTTTTGAAAAATAGGCAATGACGAAGAGTTGGAGAGAAAAAAAATTTACATGAACACAGTTACGAAGTTTACATGAGTTGGTGATTGCGCATGAGTGTGTAAATAAAAGATTTAATGGACATTCTAAATGATCTCAACGAGTTAGTAAGCCAACGAATCAACCCAGTCAGTCTTTGGAATTGGAAGCAATTCCAAGCACTCTTGCTAAATATGTCTATAGGATGCTGCATCTCGAATTATCAAGTAATTATTATCATAACACTTATAATAATGCAAACAATGGACAAAAATGAAAGCTTTGATGAACTTAGCGACTTTGATGATCAGCGTTGGCATAAAATTTGACCAGGGGTCAGCAACCTGCGGACCGCGGTCTGCTTCCGGTTTCTTTTGGGCTTGCTACCGGATTCCATGCGGCCCGCAAGATTTTTTAGAAATATGTAATGAGCGACCAGAAATAGGATAATTTTAAATTATTTTTTTGGGAAACAGTGCACTTGATATTAAAAATCTTAGAAAAGGTTAAAAATTTGTAATAAAAATGTTTGCCGACCGTTGGCATAGACTATCCAGATCCTATAGATCAGGCAGTGGCGCAAATCATTTGCAGTTTCAATGTCAACAAGCAGTCATTCATTAAGTCCCCTAACTGCTTCTCGGTAAAGAGGTCCTTAACTGCTTCCTACCACCAGCATTTACTGTTTAGTGACTTGCAACCAGAACGTAAGTATAATTTTTCGATTGGGAGTGGGGGGGGGGGGGGGGCGTGGAGTGGAATGTTTGATGGGATAAATCAGGTAGATGGAGGAAGGAAGTTTCAGAATCATAAGTTACAGGGTGTTCACAAATGAATAGCCTGATTATAATATACATCCTAGTGGAAATTAATTGAGACAAAGCATGTTTTCTATATTATTCGTAATCCTGTATTCAAAACAAACGCGAAAAAAAGTCAGTTTGATGATTTTTTTATGTTGGCTGATGCAATCTAACGTCAAAGCATTGTATTGATCAGATTTTAGAATCCTGTTCGACCGCCGTAGCGTACATTGGCTGATGCAATTATTAGGTTTGCAGCTACGTTAGTATTTCGTCAGATTTTAAACCTGATCAGATACGATTCGAGCGCTGTTCGAGATGAATGTGACACCTAGGAAATGTACGAAGATCATAACTCTACATGAACACGCAGCTAACTCTACGACGTATCGAGAGTTGCTTCAGTGGTTGATGTGAGTTTAGCAACTGTCAGCCGTGTTATCAAGTTGAAGCAGGAAACCGGATCGGTTTCTCCTAACCATATAGAAAAGTGTGGACGTAAGAAGAAAACTAGAACTGACGCTTACTTGCTTCGACAAAGCAAAAAGGATCCCCGCAAGACTTGAAATTGTTTGCTTCAATTAATTTGTACACGGCTGTATTATAAATTCTGTAATGTAACTGGTAATGAAAAAAATTTATACATCAGCGCATAAATACAAAGTGTTTAACCTTAAAGAAAAAACTTAATAAACTTCGATATGCGCGCCCCTAATAGCACCCAACATATCCAACCGATATTGAGTTTCACGGCACATATTTTGCAACATTTGTGGTGCGACACCTTCAATTGCATGTCTGATGCGCTGTCGCAAGTCTCAAGATCTGAAATTGTTATTGTGTAAAAAAAAATTTTAACATACCGCTAAAGAAAGAAATCTAAGTTGGTAATGTCCGGTGATCTCGGGGGCTATGGGATTGGGCCATCTCTGCAAATCCACCGATTTGGGAATGCATGCGAACTTGAAGAGTCCAATGAGGAGGACCTCCATCTTGCTAAAAGATGACAGTTGTTGCATTTCCTATAGCCGAGGAATGGCATAGTTGATTAGCATGTCTTGGTACAAATTTCCATTAACTGTTCCTTCAAGGAAGAAAACGGACCAATGCATAAGTCCACACCACTCATTGATTCCCGGGGTGTCTAATGAGCGTTTTCTGCCCCCCCCCCCCCCTTCCCGATTCTCTTGTTGTGCCTGTTAACTCCGCTTACATGAAGTGTAGCCTCATCGGAAAAACAGATACGCTGCAAGAAATCATCCTCATCAGTCCGCTGTAAAATGTTGTTAGCAAATTGGTCACGTCTTGGACGATCATCTGGCTGTAATGCATGAACAATTTACAACTTTGTACGCTGTCAAGAGGAAGGGCCGCTATGTCGCCACGATAATTAACTGAAATTTTTTATCATTACAATCTAAAATAAATATAAAAAAGGATACAATTTAGATAAAAATAAAAAAGTCAAAACATTGATTGGGAGCGTTCAAACCATTGACTGGAGGCGCTGG
>JAHWFO010095468.1:273934-323806 GCA_023313115.1 Rhysida immarginata | reverse complement strand
CATTTTGATGCCTATTTCGATACGTTGATTGCCTCTTTTTTGGCAGTAAATTCAAACTTGCAGATTGAACAATTCCTTTTTGACAAAAGTTAGAGAGGATTGTGCCTCTGATGTTTGAATTTGATGCTAGAAGAGGCAATCATCGTATCGAAATAGGCATCAAAATGGCTGCCTGGCACGAAATGTCCATACTTTCTTTATACAGGGTTACCCTACACTGTATTCTGAATATGCGCCAGATCATTGAAAACGCCTATGAATACAATTCTCGCACGCTGATTTGCCTACTAGACTATGCAAAAGCGTTCGACACATTATCATGGACTGCGTTGTTCAAAATTTTGAGTGAGTTCGCTGCACCCCGACATCTGATTGTCTTGATTCATAACTTATACATGGGGCAGAAGAGTTATATACGTGTCATAGGTGAGATGTCGGACGAATTTGTCGTCTCCAAAGGGGTACGTCAAGGATGCATTCTCTCGCCCATTCTGTTTAATATTTGCGGTGAATGGGTAATACGGCGAGTAAAGGAAAGATACACGGGTGGTATCAAAATAGGTGGAGTCACAATATCGAACCTTCGATATGCTGATGATACAGTGATCTTCGCCAACACTCAAGAGGACCTCGAAAGCGCAGTGCAGGAAATTGAGGCGGTCAGCGATAGCGTGGGATTAAAGCTGAATAAAACTAAGTGTCAGGTGATGATTGTAGACAAAGCGGGCCCAATCCGAGCAACTGAGTTGGTTGGAATGCCGGTAACTCAGAAAGCTATGTACTTGGGAGTAATTCTTACCGAAAACGGTAAATGTGAGTCCGAAATTAGGAGACGGATTATACTGGCAAAACAAGCGGTTTTGAACCTGATAAAAATCTGGAAAGACCGCGCAATCTCCACCAGGAACAAGATAAATTTAATGAGAACGCTTGTCTTCCCGATATTCACATATGGAAGTGAGTCTTGGACAGTTTCCGCAAAAGATGAGGCCCGAGTAAACGCATTCGAGATGTTTTGCTGGAGGAAGATGCTGCGCATACCATGGACGCGAAGACGCACTAATGCGTCAAACTTGGAGCAGCTAAATATAGACGAGGAGTCGCGATTGCTACAGAGAATTTACTCCGGTATGATGAAGTTTTACGGCCACATAATACGTGCAGACTCCCTGGAAAAGTTAATATTGCAAGGAAAAGTGGAAGGGAAGAGGAGCAGGGGTCGACCCCCCATGCGGTATGTGGATCAACTTACACGGAGATGTAACCAGTGAGACCAGGTTTTTAAACTCGAAATTACTACGGCACAAGGCCTCCCATTACTACATATTACTACGTTAAGTGTCCCAAAATACTACCTTATTACTACAGTAAGGGCAGGGCCGGATTTTCCATTAGCCTAACTAGGATTCAGCCTAGGGCCTCAAGATCAAGAGGGGCCTACATTCAAATTGTTAGCATTAAAGATGGGAGGTGAAAGGGCCTCATAAGTGGAATAGCCTAGGGGGCCTCTTTTCATCTAAATACAGCCCTGAGTAAGGGGACTTTTTACTAATTATTAGGCTAATTATAGATCAGTGCTTTACAACGCAAGGCAAGTAGTTAACTTTAAACGAGTCGACAGTGAGAGGGAGTGCAAAGGAGGGCGGCATACTTCAACACCAACTACCAGCACAAAAGCTGTGGCCTACCGGCGAATGCGGCGGCAGCGTGCGGCAGGCGGAGAGAGCGGATGCGGAGTGCGGAAGGAGCGATGCGGCAAACTACTGGGCTCAGCCCAGGGACTGCTGTCAGGCGTCTGGCGAAAGTGATGTGAGACTGAACGTGAAATCACTATCAACTGCATCCACTCACGCAAGCATGAGTCATCACTTAACTTACCAATCAACACCATCCGATGAGTCAAGGTGGTGTTGCCTGTTGGACTGATGACCAATTAGTGTTCATGTTTTAGGATATTACCATAATCTAAGGAAGTAATGTCCTAAAACTTCCTTAGACTATGATATTACTACACTTATTACTACGGAGATTCAAATATTACTACATATTACTACTTTTTCCAAATTACTACGGTCATTACTACGGCTGGGATTTTAGGCCATTTATTACTACGGTAGTAATGAAATTACTACGTCTGGTCACCCTGGATGTAACCTCAGCTTACAGGAAGCAAATCAGCTGGCTCTAAATCGAAGTGCATGGAGAAGAATCTCTAGGGGAGTTTTTTAGTATCACGGGTCACGACGCTTGGGAATCAGGCTATCGACTAAGAAGAAGAAGACCCTACACATGATCGAATCGGCAAACCTCACTTCGTCGAACCACATATAATCGAAATCAGGCCACATTTAATCGAATATAGGGGAATTTTTTTTCTACCACTCTACTAGACCTCCACAGAGTAGTTGTTATATATCGATTGGTAGTTGTTTACAAGGGGTTGATATTAAAAAAATCGGTTATTAAAAAATATTTAAAAATTTTTAACATCGACTATTGTTGTTTTTTTTTTTTTGTTAATTTATTGTAAGTTAAACAATATCAACAACATCAAAAGACAGAATAATTAAACTTTTAAAATTGTTTTTTAAATAAAATTTTTATTTGAATTTTTTAGTTGGATCTGAATTATTTTATTTTAGTTCACAATAAAATCTGATATGTGGATATACTTAATAAAATTGATAATATTCAATCTTTAAAAAATCGATTAATCGGTCAATAAAAATATCTTCGAGGCATGGCCAGAAATTTTCTACTGTAAGAATTAAAATAATAAATAAAAACATTTATTATTAATATAGTTTTCCATATCAATAAAATACGGGTTCGTACGGGTCATGGAAAACATGGAGAGTCCTGGAAAATCGAAAGAAAATTCCAGGCCTGGAAAGTTTTGGAAAATCAATGGTTTCTGACTTAAGTTTTGGAAAAAGTGTTTTTTGAACAGATTTAATGTTTTCTTAATATAAATGATGTAACTATATTATTCTTAAAAATATAAAAGATTATGGTCTTGGAAAATGTATTGAATTGCCTTGAAAAGTTTTGGAATTTTATTATTGATCAAGTGTACGAACCCTGAAGTGGTTGATATTGAAAAATCGATACTTTCTTAACATCGATTATTGTTTTTTGGTTTTTTTTTTGTTAATTTATTGACTGAATAAAGGGAAACATCTATTTTTAAAGACATCTGAACAAATATTTTTGAAATTACATATACTGTTAAAACTACACATGAACGAAGAAATGGTGGTGTTCGGCCACTACCTCAGAGGAGAGCCATTCGTGAGAGAGAGGCACGGATCAGAGCGGTGTTTGAAGATCGTGCTAACCGGAGTGTCTCAAACTATCTTCGAGGCATGGCCAGAAATTTTCTACTGTAAGAATTAAAATAATAAATAAAAAGATTGTGCAATATGAAATGATTTGCTTTTGTGGTTCTGTTTTATTAACGGGAAAAACGAAAATTTATTAACAAATAAACTCGCACTAGAGTTGCGTTTATATCGCAACGAAACATGCTGTTTTGCGTTTTTACCGCGCTAATTTTCCATATCAAATAATAATATATATAATAAAATATAATTTCATTCAAAATACGTAGTTTCATAATGAAAAATTAATTGATAACATCAATATAACTAGTCACATTGCCCTCCTCCAACCATCCCCGTGGGCCGTGGTTTTCGATGACGTGAGATTCGATCAAGTGAGGTTCGATCAAGTGGAGTGTACCGCTTATACAATGTTTTAAATTGCACAAAGGCGCCACTTATCCACGTGGCGGCCCTGATTGATCTTTCCAAAGGCTTGATTTTTATATTTATAAATCAGCTTATATAATAAAATCTTTGATTTAATTATAGAGCGTATGAAATATTCATAGATTTTAAACGAGAGTATTATTTTTTTAATGTATCTTAAGATTTTAGACTTTTTTCTTTCGTCTTAGCAACTTTTTTAAAATTTAGTCTCAAGATTTTTTTTGACATAATAGCAAAAGAAGTGAATGAACTAATATCTCAACCAAATAAAAAATTTAAACAATTCAATTTATCATTTTTGCTTTATTTGCATTTCAAAATTCAAATTAATGAAAGCCCCGAAAAAAAACAAAAAACAAATTGTGATGTATAAAAACTTCTAGGCTACAGTCACTCAGTTTATTCATTCACTTTATTTAGTACATCATATTAGTCTCAATGTATTAATAATTGAATAGCAAAAGAAGATTTACACCCAAAAACATTTAAAAACATGCCTTTTTTTTTTTAATTAACAGCTTTAAGCACGAAAATTACTCCCAGTCTGCAATGAAGTTTTTATTTAAAATTAACATCGCCATTGCTTTAAGCATGTGAGTGAACGAAGTAGACTATATTTAACATATTCACTGACAGCTGCATTTCAAAAGACAACAGGCGCCAGAAGCAAAGCATTTCAAAACAACAGAATGCAGTTTACACAACATTGTCAAAAGGAGATTGAAAATGTTTTCGAAATAGTTCTTATATAGCTGCAGTAATTTGTGAACTTCCAAGAATTCATTAATGGAAAGAAGAAAGAACTACATTTTGCCTAACTCTTTATCATTATAGATAAGACAGTTAAGTTTTTGAATTCGTTTAATATTTTTGAAATTTGGAAAAGTATTTAGAAGCATGATGATGATTTTTTTTCTAATTAATATTATTTAAAGTATTGATCATTATCTCAAGCCTATTTGGCTATTCATGGTATATAGACAAGAAAAAAAAAACGAGGAAACACTAAAGATTAACAGATTGAAAAAGGCATGTACATTTGGGTCATAAAACTTGTTTTGTGGATTAGTGGTTTCCTCATTTGTTCCTTTTTGTGTTCAAGAGTCCAATTTTTTTTGGCTTATTGTTTCATCATCTATATAAATACGTCAAAACATAGTGGAGTCGAGTACCATCTAACGCATTTGTAATGGTAAGATATCCTTTGCTTAATTCTCCACAATGTGTAAGAAATGACCCACTATAGGATTATTGTATGCTGAAAAGCATATATTGGTTTCGCTCTGTTTGTGTGTCTGTCTGTCTGTATGTCCGACGATTACTCAAGAATGCTTTAACTTTTTCAAATTCTGCTTTCGCTATTCGATAGAGACCCTTCCTGAGCTCACCTGATTAGTTTGTGATTGAAATCGGTCTAACAGTCACGTGACTATTGAGCCGAGCCCCCCCCCATTACATTTTTTTATTGGCAATATAAGGCATGTAATATGTCATTCGAACGGGAATGACGAGCACAAGACGAATATAACATTCCTTTCGATTTTCGAAATGCTGCATCCAAGAAAATGACCCCCCAAAAGTACTAAACTGAGCCTTTATTACGAGCTTTAGCTAAAGCTATATATAAGATATATATACAAGCATAATCAATATCTTTGTGTCTGGCCGGCCATCGTTTGCACGAAAATGTGAAAATGGAAGAACTCAACTGCGATATACAAACTTTTGATGAGCTCTCGTGGGCTCCTTCAGGCACGTGCACTAATGTTAAGAATATGAACTTAGGGCATGTAATATATCAAACGTTTCGTATCGACGAGTCAAAGTGAATAGTGTTACTTTTTGTTTGTAAATTAAGTAGTGTTGATGGCAGCCTGGAACACGTGCCCGTTATGAAGCTTTGTCGATGGACGTGCTCATTTCGTTTTAAAATTCAGCGCTGTTAGGCCTATTGTAAAATGTGACTAATTAATGTTAAGGCGATTGTTAAAAATGGCTAAATAATGTTAAGCCTAAAGTTAAAAATGGCTAATTAATGTTAGGCTTATATTTAAAAATGGCTAATTAATGTTAGGCCTGTTGTTAAAATTACTATATAATGTTAGGCCTATAGTTAAAAATGGATAATTAATGTTAGGCTTATTGTTAAAAATGGCTAATTAATGTTAGGCCTATAGTTAAAAATGGCTAATTAATGTTAGGCCCACAGTTAAAATGACCCTATAAGGTTAGGCCTATTGTTAAAAATGGCTAATTAATATTAGGCCTATTGTTAAAAATGGCTAAATAATATTAGGACTATTGTTAAAAATGGCTAATTAAATTTAGGCCTGTAGTTAAAAATGATGTGGATAGAATCAAAGGATTTCCATGGTTTATTTAAACCAACTGCAAGTAAAATTGAAATATTGAAATTTAAAATCACATCTGCATCACCAGTAAAGCTCTTTGGAATGCGTCACAGGACAAGATTTTTCCCGACAATGCTTTGCAACAATGATTAAGAAGGGATGAATGGTAGCTTTGATTTAGAAGGGATGAATAGCTCTAGCAGTGGAAAAAACATAGGCGAAGTAGTTTAAAACATTTAGACGTGCGAGCATTTCATTTCTCTTTTCGCGCGTGTTCGGAAAGGTTCGTGTGAACGCTGCAAACGAATACGTAAATTGACATGCAGTTTCCGCCATTGCTGTATATAAAATATGACTGTAATGTTAAACAACAAATATTTATATTCTTCTTTTCAGCATATTTGAAAATCGTTTTACGAGTTATATTCTTGTTTTGTTCGCACTTAGTCACAATATTCCAGAAGACACAAATGTGTTTTTTCATGTGCTTGCTTATGTGGGAATTGCTTTGTAATTAATGCCACTTAAAATGTGAATTAACAATGATTAATAACACAGGTCAACGATGAAAAAAACCCCTGTTTGAATGAATTTGCCTTATTCTTGTGGTTTTTAGTGTGCTGAATCCGAAACTACGTTCAGATTTTTTATATCACATCATGTAACAACGTTAAAGTAACGATTGTGAAGAGAAACGGTGCAATGTTAATGTATCATATTTTTATTTTTTGTTGGCCTGTATAATTGAACACCCTATAATTGGCCAATAAAACTTACATACAGGGTGAAAATTAATTCCACTACCAAACTTGGAGAGGTAGTAGGGATAGTCGAAACAAACAACTTTTCATTATACCAGTTTTGCGAGAAAAATTTATTATGCGAATTTTCAAGCATCTCCAGATGGATGCAAGCAGGGGCGTCGAGAGGAGTTTGTTGGGGTAAAATTCCCCAAACTAGCCGCTTTTCGACGTGAATTCACCGGGCCCGCAAATTGTTTTGTCATTACAATTTAATTTACTCGTATAATGTTTATTTATCAAATTATCTTAAATTACAGTTTATTGTCTCTTAATTATTATTTTAATATTATCCACATGGCAAATTTTATGGTTTAATTTTACTTATAGTATTTACTATTTCATCTTTGCAATCATTCTACACTATTTACTATTAGATTTTATAATTATGTAATTTTTTTGCTTAATTCTTATATCCACTTTGATGATATTTAGACACTTTTAAGATGAATTGTATTTTTAAAACATAATTTAAACATTATTTTTTTCATGTTTATTTTTTTAAGTTTATTTCTCTGTTTCTTGCTATTTCTCCTCTGCTCCCCGTTGTTTTGACTCATATTCCCGATTTATCTTCTTTTGCTGATCTAATTTTGTAATTTTGTTTCTCTCTTTTTCTCTTTTCCTTTCGTTTCTTCTTTACCTTCTTCATTACTTTAATTATTAGTTTGTTCTCCAAATTAATCCTCCACTATTATTACTTTTTATTACTTTCAGCATTTTTTTTTATTATTTTTTTAATATTTTTTTATATCTATTATTATTGTTATTATTACTACTACCACTACTATTTTTTCCCCCTTTTTTTTCTTTCTTTTTTACTAAATTACTCTATATGTCTAGAACATGAGCTTTCTTCAACCATTATTACTTGACTCAGTGAATTCCTCTTTAAAGGGAATTCATTCAGCATATATAAATCAGTATTTCTCTATATTTTACTTAAATATTAGAAGCATTAGATCTAATTTCAATTCTACTCTCGTTGACATACTGTACATCCCAACATTATCACTTTTACTGAAACCTGGGGCCTATTCTGAAAACGATATTCCACCAATTCCAGGTTACAATAATATTTCGATTAATCGTACCAATAAACGAGGAGGCGGAATTTGTCTCTACTTTAAAGAAACATATAAAGTTAAGACCCTTTCTCATTATTCTTTAGTTACCAATGATTTTGAAATTTTAACCGTAAGTATTAATGATAAATATATAATTATTACGATTTATCGTCCTCCTAGCGGACACTTACAGGTTTTTTGCTCATTTATTACTTCCCTACTGATGGATTTACAATTATCTGGTATGAAATTAATTTTTACAGGTGATTTTAATCTTAATTTTAATAAGCTGTCTCCGTCTTTAAATTTACTTTTAGACCCGACACATCGGTCGGGTTTAACAGCAACCTCTTCTTTCTATTCCCATTCCTCCCTCCCCCCCCCCCCCCAGCATTCTACCTATTCAGCTATTGATCTTTGCTTTACTAACTTATCTACAATATTATTCAGTAGTACAATAGATCTCGCGATATCAGACCATTTTCCTCTGCTAACAATATTTGGTAAAAATCCATTCAAAGACCCTATAATTAGTCGACCTTTTCAATCACGATATGTTTCGTTTGCACGTTTAATTATTTTTGATTCCTTCTTATTAATGACAGACTGGTGCTTATTATTTTCAAATGCTAAAAATACCGATCATCTCTTTTCTCTTTTTCTAAAGCAATTTTTATTAGGTTATAATCGTTACTTCACATATAAACCCTGCCACAGTACTACTCATCATATTATCATTCACAAACTTTGGATTACACCTTACATACTGACACTGACCAAGAAGAAAAATGAATTATATCGCAAAACTCGACATAGTTCTTCGTCCTCATCAGTACGAACATTCAAAAGGTTCTCTAATTTTGTTAAAAGCGAAATTAACCACTCAAAACGCGAGTACTACAAATCTTCATTTATGCGCTTATATTCTAGTAAAAATAAATGGTGTGAATTAAACAAAATAACTAAAACTCCTAAATCATACCATTCCCCTTTTTCACGGTCGACCCCACCCAATCCTTTGACATTAACTGATTTTCTTGCAGCTCTTAATCTGTTTTTTCACCGATAGCCAATAACAATTACCCTTACTCTTTTCCTAATAATTCTACCTCCTTTTTTGCTACACCCACTACCCCAACAGAAGTTACCAAAATTATTTCCCAAACTAAGTCTTCTCCCATACCCGATCCTCTAGGAATTCGTTCAGATATTATTATTTTTTTCCAAACAAGCGTTAGCTTTTCCGCTTTTTTATATATTTAATATCATCTGGTATTTATCCCTCTAATTTAAAATTGGCGAGAATTTATCCCATTTATAAAAAAGGGGACCCTAAGACCTATACAAATTACCGTCCTATTGCCACACTCCCGGTTTTTGCAAAGATTTTTGAAAAATTATTTTATATTCGGTTATCCCAATTTATCTTTTCTAATAATCTTATTAACCCTTATCAACACGGATTCGTTCCTAAGAGAAATGTCGAAACCGCTTGTTTTGAACTAATTGAATTTGCATCTAACGAAATGGCCAAGAACCATTTCGTTGCGGCGATTTTTGTTGACTACTCTAAAGCTTTCGACAACATTCCTATTTCCCTTTTGCTTGATAAATTATCATTATTTTATAACATTCGTGGCCCACCTCTATCTTGGTTATCAGCCTTATTAACTAACAGGCAATACTGTTTGTCTCATGCGAACCAGTCTTCATCAACTACAGTAGTTCGGGGTGTCCCTCAAGGGTCGATTCTATCCCCATTATTATTTAACTTATTCGTTAATGATCTCCCAAATGCGTTAATGCCAACTTTTCCCATTTTTTACGCTGATGATGTTACTTTACTGTTCTCTAATATTAATTTAACAGAGCTCTTATCAACTATCAATTCAATTCTTTTGATTCTGAAACATTGGAACGACATAAATTCCTTGATTGTAAATATCGATAAAACAAACTTGATGTTTTTTTTATCAACGAAACAAGAAAGACATCCCCAAAGCTCCGTTTGTTCTATATGATAATAACCTAATAAAACCAGTGAATTCAATTAGATATTTGGGTCTAATTCTTTCACATGATCTTACATGGAGTCATCATATAGATCAACTTATATCTAATCTTAACAAAAAACAAGGTATAATTTCTAGACTTCATTATTTACCTCGTAAGATACTTTTACTTCTTTACAATTCATGGATTCACTCATCCTTATGTTACGGCATAATCTTTTGGGGTTCTTCAACAGTTTTTGATTTAAAACGTATCTTAAAACTCCAAAAATGGTTTCTGAAAATTTTATCCAATACGTCAAAATCATCACCCATATCGCATCTATTTGGTGAATTACATATTCTAACAATCAATCAAATATTCAAGCTGCAAATCTCTTCCTTTATATATAAAATAATAAATTCTAATTTAATCATAACTACCCCCTTCAATATAAGCCTAAATCAAGATATCCATAGTTATTCAACCAGAACTGCTTCCGATATTCGTCTACCGCTGTCAAAACGGGGATATCTTCAACGTTGCATATCCTACACTGGTTTAAAAATATGGCCTTCTTTGCCCCTTGAAATTAGATCTACAGCTTCATATCAATTATTTCGAAAATTATTAAAAAGGTTTATACATACCAATGTCCATATATAGTGTAGCTTAATTATGAGAAATTTGTTTGTTCTTTTCACTTATTAGTTTATAATTTCACTTACCTTTTTTATTGTTCAAGATAATAAGTATTACTCTTAATTGGTTATTTGTTTTTTGAATCTTTATTAAGAATTCTTTTATGATAGATTGTCAATTTAAATAGTTATCATCTTATCTATTTAGTCGATGCCTTGAACTTTTTTTTTAAATTTTCTTTTGAATTTCCTTATTCAATTATTACATTATTTAATTAATTTATTATCTACTAACCAAACTACTTGTATTTATTCTGTGTATTTGAACTTATGACACCCACCAAGTCTCAACTCGTCGGTCATAGACCATACAGGTCTTGGATGGGTGCCATTGTAATTCTAACTCCTAAATAAATAAATACCAAGAAAATTCGCTCCCCCTCCCCGGGGGCTCTCGACATCACTGATTGTACCCTGAGATACATAAGCTGCTTCCGCAATGAAAACCGGTTCATAAATTTTGAATTTTGAGATGAGTGGGAATTCAAACAAAACTTAAAGATATGCTTGCTTTTCATAATTAAACTTCATTGGAAAATCGCTGATGCAATTTTGTGCACTGGAAAAAACCGGTAACACAACAGCAGAACTTTGGAAAAAGCCAGAAACGTAAGTTGCCAGGTCAGATGATGGCGTGAGTTGACGCTTCAAAGTTGCTGTCGCTCGGAAATTTCTGAACGAGGAACTCACGAAGAGCAGGAACGTTGTTCCGGTTTTGAATCAGCGATTTTCTAGTTTACAAAACTGGCTTGTAAAGAAGCGTTTTCGCGGCTATGCAATCGTGACATCAGCATTGTGAAAAACGTGTATGGCTAGACGGTGATCTTGTTGAGAAGTGATAGCAGTTTCAGCTTTCTAGACTCAGTGGTTTTTTCAAAATAAATTCGGAGATCTTGGAACTTGAATGCACCTCGTATATCAACAAGTCCATTTCTCTCTCTCTCTCTCTGATAGTTGTGACCCAATATAATAAAAAATAATGCTCCTCAACTAAGATTCTCGTCCCGCTCACTGCAAAAATCTTCGAAATCATCGAAATCAATACCAGTTACATCGCCACTGAGCCTCAGAATTGTGTTTTCTTGGATTTTAATCAGTGCTTCAGAATCATACTGACATCGCTAGTAAGCATAAGTCACGTGACAGTTTTAAGTATAGACTGTTTATTCTTGAACTTATCCATGATATACGAAATTAGATCAGAGACATATATGACACGTAGAGAATCAAACGTTGGAAGAAGGATGCCATCTTCACCAAATGAAACCTTGACCACTGCGCTCTTGAGTAGGTCACGTCTTGCTCTTCAGATAGCGATGTAGGGGAGCTATCAGTATATACGAAAAGAAGAATCGGATAGTGTACACCAAGCGATTTTTGAAGTGATTTCAGACAGTGTGCACTGTAGTTGAGATTTTTGAACTTAGATACGAATCTTCCGTTATCTCGTCATCTCCATTGCCTGGAACGACTCGCCTGTTCCCAGAAACGCCTAGATCCATATGAGCGATGCCACAACCTGTATATTATACAGTCGAACCCAGATATAGGAAATCCCAAATTCAGATTCATTAAAACTGTAAAGAATTTTCTAGGATTATAACGAAATCTGATATAACGAAAATACATATATATAGAATTGTTTAGTGAAATAAGTGGACGTCTAGAGTGATACGGATACTTAAGCGTTTGTTGTTACAATGTTACTTAATGTTATTGTAACAATGTTACTTTTCTTAATGCCCGTTGAAGCTGGTGTAAATCTGAAACGCGTGGCATTAAACGCTTAAGTATCCGTTATTACTCTAGAAGTCCACTTATTTCTCTATACTAAGTGATACTAATCCAATGGAACTTTAGAAATTTTTGGCCTCTGGATAAAGCGAAATTTTGAAAAATCAACATGTTTTTTGGCGGATTTTGCTTGGTAGCGGACGAAAGCCTTATGTTTTATGAAATAAGTGTAGTTTAAATCTGTGAAATAGGAGGAAAGGAATATAAGTTAGAAATCTTCAGCTAAAAAAATTCTTTTAGGGTTTCATAAACTGATGCAATGATTAACAAATGAATAATGCTTCTTTGTAATTATTGCCTTGATCATACTGATTTTTCAACCAATCAGAAAACTCCCGCAGAGATGGTGAAAATGTAATTGAGGCATGATTACATACATTTCTGTTCTTCTGTTAACAGCATACTTTTAAGGGTGTCCGGTTTCAAATGATGAACCTGTGTATATGGGAGAGAGTGGGGTAATGACGGTCAGTGGGTAATGCCGGTCACCGGACTATATCGCATCTGCTTTATAGTAGAAACACTCTATATCCTGTCTCATCTTCAGTTGAGAGTGACGTCATTTACCGGACATAGTGCACAACATCGTATCTTTCCGCCGTTAGACTAGTACATGGCCTAAGAACAATAAGTTAGGCTATAATCGCGTAGCTTCTCGAAAGTTGGGTAGTCGAATGGGTATCTGTCAAATATCATTTTTTATGGAATTAATGTCTAAAATATTTTAATCTTCTTCGTGGAAACTCGATCATCTTTCGTTTCTGATACATCTTTCACTTTTTTCACGTAGGAACAAGACGCCGCCATTTTGCAATCAAATAATCTCGACTACAGACAGACTTCATTTTATTTAATTTTTTTTTTAAATTTCGTCAAATGGCTTTTCTATCCGCCGAATTTTTATTATATCGAGGAAAAAAAATATGAAATGTGAATCCAGAAAGAATTTTGAACTTTTTATACAGAAATTTATTCGAACTATTTCTTCATGCGGACGAACTGTAACCGTTTCTCTCGTGAAATCACTCTCAACTAAAGCTGAGACAGGGTATAGTACAGCGGTCGGCAACTGGTGGTCCGCGAGAAAATTTTTCTGATTGCCTTAATGCAGGGGTGTCAAAATTTTGAGTTTAGTGGTCTGTGAGGTCCAAAAGGTTGCCGACCGCTACTCTAGTACATACTGCTTCCTCAACACCGTTTGGGGAACTACTGGCAACTGAGTCGCTACCTCGGCATTATCTGTTTGGCTTTAGTGGTGTCAAGTTGTTATCTGCAATTTTCTTTTAATAAACTAATTAACTTCTTTTCACAACAATAAATTTACGAATTTCACTTACGTATGAATGTTTTTACCGTAAACCCTACTATGATATGTGTAACGTTTAATCGTACATATAATTTAAATTTAGATTGTAGTGATATATACACTAACTTGCAAAAATCATGGGGCACCTTTATTTTACATAAAAATGAGGCATCCCATGCAATTTAAATATTGTCGTTGACCCCAACACTACACAACAGAGGTCGCTTGCATGCTGTAGGAATTAGAGTCCCTGTATAAAGAGAGTACGGACAACTAGTGCAACAATTTTGATTGGTTAGAGCCTGTCACGTGATACAACTAGTGCCATATTGTGGCGAATGATCTCCATGCGAGCTATTGCTTATATAGCGTCTGATCATTAATCTACGGATATTTAATCGTTTTGCCGTTTGTTTTTTTTCGTAAATATTTAAAATCAGACATCTAGACTGAATGTTTACATTCTGTTGTATAAAATTGAAATTTTGCTTAAAGTTCAAATTGGGATTCTAGTAGGAATGGATCAAAGAAAGCAGCTTTCGAGAGTGGTACAATTGTTGAGTGCCGTCTTGCAGGCAAAAGTGTTAGAGAGACGTCAACCCTGCTAAACATCCCCAAATCATCCGTTCAAAACGTCATCCGCGCGTGGACCCAAGATTATGTCGGGCAGAGAGCCAAGGGCGCTTCGTAGGGTGGCCAATGCAAATCGTAAAATATCGATTGATGGACTGACAAGATCCTCCACAGAGTCCACGGGCACAACTGTAAGGACCAGGACTGTTCGCAGGGAACTGCATTCATTGGGTTTTCATGGCAGAGCTGCGGCCCACACACTCAACGTCAGCACCTGCAACGCAGCGAGGAAATTACAATGGTGTAAAGAGAGATGTTACTGGACTCTGGACCAAGCGGATGGTTGAATGGAGTGACGAGTCACGATACACCATTTGGCAATTGGATGGAAGGATTTGGGTTTGGCGAATGCCCGGAGAACGTCATCCGATAAGCTGTGTAATGCCCATAGTGAAGTTTGGCGGAGAGTCAGTGATAGTGTGAGGGTGCTTTTAGTGGTTTGCTATGGGCCCAATCGCTTCTGTGGCTGGTCATCTGAACGCGGAGTGTTACCAAAACATTCTGGACAATGCGGTACTCCCTGCTCTCTGGAAGCAGTTTGGAAATGGCCCTTTCCTCTTTCAACACGATAACACACCTTGGCACAAGGCAAGGGTTGTAGGCAGATGTTTTGATGAAATGGGCAGGCCCGTAGCTAGGGAAGAGGGGGGGGGTCAGTTTTCATTTATTAATTTCTTATGCGTGTTCATTAGCTTTCTGATGGTTTGGAAAGGAGGCATTCCCGATTGTGAGCTGGTGGTGCCAGCCTTATCATCTTGATTACCTTGTAAGTCTTTAGGTTAATTGGTAGAGGTGACGCGCTCATAGAAGGCTCAATCCACTCTTTATTATAATTGACATCATTGGTGTTACGCGAATTTACTTAGCGCACATGCTGCCGCATTTTCTTATTCATAAAAGAAAAAAAAATGATGTTTAAAATTTATTTACATGGAATATTTTAAGTGACATTTTTAACAGAATTGTTATGGTTCTCGTAATTAATTGGTGATTATTTTATTGCAAAAATTGCTATTATTATTATTATTATTATGCTGCATTACTTCCCTTCCCTTGTCTGTATTATTTTCTTAGCGACAGGCGCTGCTAATCAATGCCACGTGCGTACATTGTTAAGATTACAACTGTTTGCACTGGGTAGAGGTTTCTCGGAATTTTTGCCGGCCTTCGTTCGACAATAAATTTCGCGCTGACTGTGACGCGACAACATTGAACACGTGCGACCTCGTTCACCGCATTGTTGCATTCCATGCCCGATCTAGGCAACGGCCTGGACGTTGCCTTATTATTAGGATTTGATGATGGCGACTGCGATGATGGTTCGGCGAATGTGAGGCCGGAGCTGCCTCGTGCAGCGTAGGCCCGGCATATGGACCGCCTTTCCCCTTCGCCCCTGTGCGATTGTGTTAGGATGGAAAGGACTATGAGCGTGCAGGCGATGAATATTCTCAACGAAATGAGACGGGATGGCCTTTTGTGTGACGCCATCGTCCGGACCGAGGACGGTTTTCAGTTCGTTGTACATCGGGCCATCCTGTCGGCGTGCAGCCCATACTTTCGCGCGCTTTTCACCAGCACGCTCAACACCAGCGAGCGGACGAATGTCGTGATCCCAGGGGTGTCGGCCGAAATGCTCGGCCTTATCATTCAATTCGCCTACACTCGGAACGTACCCATTACCGTGTACAACGTGATCGACCTTCTGCCCGCCGCCGACCAGTTCCACGTCCTCGGTCTCTTGGCCGAGTGCTGCGACTACCTGACCGCACAGCTGTGTCCTGAGAACTGCATCGGCATCAGGAACTTCTCCCGTGCTCACTTCTGCAAGGAATTAGAAAAGGAGGCGCACAACTATATCATGAGGAACTTCAGTGAGGTAAAAGTGTGTTCACGCCAATGTTTCCTAGCTATTACTTTTCAGACCACCCCCTCATTACCACATCTCACACCATCCCATCTCGGCTCCGCCCAACACTGATACAATATTGACAAACAACCTTCCAGTAGCTGTTCTTTATCTTCTTTCTTTTAAATATTTATAACACGATCTTCATTCAAATTTAACCGTTGCATTCTCTGAAATCAACATAAACGCTTTCTCAAAGTGTCTTCAATAAAAAGCACTTGATCTTCTAATCTACTTAATAACTATTATACATAGCTTTTTTAGCCTAACTCGCTACTCGTTCCTTTTTCAAACTCAAGAAGCATGTGCTTAATAAGGTTTAGGATTTCCGTTTGTTTTAACATATTACTAAAATAAAATAATTTAAATGAGGATAATTAAAGCGTCTATTGCATGTAAACTGTTAACTATACCGTATTGGTATGTCTAATTTCTAATCACAGTTATTGCATCATCTTAAAAAATATTTGAGATTATAATGGCGCTTCAGCTATGATCTCTCCGTTCGTAGAAGTGATAATCTATAACCGATGCATAAAAAGAATTGAATTTACGATAAATGGGCATGCTTATAAATCTGCGGTAAAGTAAACACTAAAAATAGCCACATCTGTATTGAAAGGCAAAAAAGAGTTTATGAAATTCAAACGAAAATTTTTCTCAATGTACAATATTTCAATTTTAGTCCTCGACAACAGTGTTTTACCTTTTATTTTTCGTTGTATCATTAATATCTTTTCGGATGACCTCTAAAGTGAGTTAAATTACTGTATATACCAAATCGCTAACAAAGAATGTCGATGCACGTTTCTAAAAATAAGGCCGTTATGAAAATAACTTTTTTTTTTACTGTATGAATATTCGTTAATTTTTTTTTTAATATAAAAATATGATTTTGGATACTGCACCTTAATTGTATTTAGGGGGAAAATAAGGCCACTCAAAATTTATAACAGGAGGAATAAAAGAACGTCTTAACTCCTGTATTCAAACTGGTACATATTACTAGGTAACCACAAAAGTTCTTGCAGTTTTTAATTCTGGAAAACAAAATGATGTACACAAAAAGCAGCGTATCGCTAGTCCCCAAAGTAATCCCCATTGGCATCTAGCATCTTCTGCCAACGTGCCTCCAATTAATCAATCCACTGGCTGTAAAACTTGCCGGTCTTGGACTCAAAGAAGTCCGTGAGTGCCTTTCGCAGATCTGTATCATTGGTGTAGGATTTTCCACGAAGATGGTTGCCCAGAGAATGGAAAAGGTGATAATCCGTTGGAGCAAGATCTGCTGAGCAAGGTGGATGACACAAAAGTTTCCCAACCAAGCCGCTCTATGGCTTCCCTGGCCAGGCATTGTCATGAAGGAAGAGTGCCCCTTTGCGATTCACCAATGCTGGCTCCTTCTGCTGCAATGCTTGTTGCATACGTTCCAACTGCTGGGAGTACAGGTAAATAGCAGCTCGTAGTGAACCATTTGGCTCACTAGGCTACGGGGTTAATCAGAAATGGCAAATTCTCCCGACCTGAATTTCTGGAACCAATGCCTTGCGGTGCGCTCATTCACAGCATCATCCCCAAATGCAAGACACATTCGGTGACTTGATGCTGCTGCTGACAAGCCCACCTTGAAGTCATAAAGCAAACAACACTTAACCATCTCTTTCGATACCTCCATTTGTCTTCATTTCTGCATGAGATGTGATTGATGTGAATACCCAAATGCACTGTATTTTTACAGGCTAACCTTCCTGCTCCCCCTTGACAGATTTTGGACCACACTATACGCTCATTTGCATATCTTCTATCACTTCCTTTTATGGCAACATAAAAGCGGCAAGAGCTTTTGTGGTTACCTAGTATATTGCTCATCCTTAGGTTGGTATTTCATGCACTTTACGCCCTGATCTCATAGGATAATCTCGAGAAATGTAGAAAAATTAGCTAGAAATATGTCTCTTGTTATTATTATTGTTAAAAGGCAAAAGGGGTACGAGAATGAATGCACATTTAAACTTTATGCTAGCAATCATTAAATTTACGAATGGAGAGTTGTAAGCCTTGAACAAAAATGACTTGAAATTTTGTCATGTTGTGTAATTCCATATTTTGTCATAAACGATATTACAACAAGAATAATGCAAAACAAACTTCATTGAATCCATCAAACTTCCCTTGTGTCCATTAGTAAGCATATGCAATAAATGTTTTAATGCAATAATACACATCACAGGAGTTCAGGGGTGTAGCCAAGGGGTTCTGAGGAGTCGAAAATTGTGTGAGAACGTTTTATTTTTTATTTTGGTTGACCAATTTTGTAAAATTTTATAAAAGAAGTTATGGGTTGACTAGAAACCCATGTCTCAATTCACTCAGTCACGAAGCTGGTTTTTAAAATAGGGTTATAAGCAATATGCGGCATTTAGAGTGACAAGTAACAAAATTTTTGATAGCATGCTGCTTCCGAAAGTGAAAATACCCCTCCCCTGCCCAGAGGAATTTCTGGCTACTGCAAGAGGTGTATCTTCTAAGAGTTCATGCAGTCTGTTTTCCAAGAAATCGGCATATCTTTGGGCATTCAGACGTTCCTGCAGAAACTCCAGCTCCAGTAGTTGCCCATTGAAAATGCTCGCCCACACATTTACATTAAAACGTTGCCTGAAATGTCGTTATCGGACTCCGTGTGGATTTTGATCAGCCCAAATGTGTTGATTGTGGAATGTATTAATTCCATCTCGGGTGAACGTGGCCTCATCAGACCATAAAATCTTGCTAGGCACATCATTATCATTCGCTGCTTGCTGTAGTAACTACTGACAAAAGCCTACACGAGCAGGATACTCATTTGGTTGCAGTGCTTGCACACTTTGTAACTTGAAAAGAAATAAAAATTGGACCCATGTTAATAGGACTTTTTGTGTTTACCTTGACCTCTATAATACCCCCTTAAATTGTGTTACACACGATTTGAATCACCCTATATATGTGACTAAATCTTTGAACCGTGTATGACTGCCTTAATTTTCGGCAGGCGAAACTATTGTATAGACATCTTCAAACATTTTCATTTGTCAATGGCATACTATCGTTCTGAGTATAGGACATTTCTAAATGGACACCTGGGAATTAGTTTTGCTATCTATTGCTATAAAAGTAGGGAAGAATGAAATGTAGCTCTTAAGTGTTCAGCACGTTTCGAGGGTACAAATGAGGAAAACTGTAAAATAGAAAAAATAATGTGTACTGAATCAGAGGACACTGTAAGTGAACAATATTACAATTCTGTATGAAATAAATTGTAACCTCCTGAGCAGCAAAACACAATTATGTTTGTCAAAACAGTCTGCCAACAATCCCTTCAATATTCCTACCTACACGTGAAGGTAGACTATCAGTATTTTGCTCATAGCACTTTTATAAAGTTTGGGCTTATCTTTTCGAATCATCATGTATCGAAATACGTGTATTTAACTTGACTAAAGTTATCGAAATACGTGTATTTTAACTCGATGCTTAATTTTATTACAAAAATTAATACTAAAAAGTCCCCTTTGGTAGTACAACCCTATAATATACAGAGTAATGTTGATCATCATAGGCCATCATTTCCATTTCATAAAGTAAATGGAGTTCTGTATTTCAGTTCCACCAGGAATATAAAGGTGCGTTTAATTCTTAATTTTAATCTGAAGTATCTTAACACATTCATCCTAAATGATAAGATTTTAGCTGTCTCTGTTTTTTACATAGGTGGAATATTCTCCAAATAATCTCGCAATTCTTTTCAACTTTATATTACTTGGAAAATACATTTTTAGTGATAGTGAGCGAGTCTTAAGAGTATGATATGCATTTCATCTTCGGCAGTTCAACATTTAAAATATTTCTATGTATGGTGGGAGAAAGAGCAGCTGATAAAACCTTTTCTCACACTATTAAGAAAGTAAACAGAATCTTTGATATGAAGAATAATATTCTTTACACAACAGTAGAGAGTTCAAAAGAAAGTTCAAATAAAGGCCATGCTAAGATATGTAGACAGACTATGAATACGGAAGAATGTTCCGAAATCCAACTGTTTTCTCTGACTCTCCATAAAATCGTTGTTTCCATTTACACATTGTCAGTGTAAAAATAATTAATTCAATCAATAACTAAATTTTCGAATTAAAAATTGGAAAATATAACCCTCAAAATTCAAATTTTTATTCAAATTTTCAATTTCTTCATTTTTCAAATTCTTCGTTATTACGTCAGATCTGTAGAGTGTCAATTTTACCAGATCTGTAGAGTGTCAGAGAAAACAATTGGGTTCCGGAACATTCTTCCAGACTCATCATCTGTCTACATATCTCAGTATGGCATTTATTTGAACTTTTGAACTTTTTAGTGTTGTATAAAGAAGTTATTATTCTTCACATCCATTAGAAATTAACACAACGTTTTCAGTATAAATAAACCGAATTTTTTTATTATTAACACCCCTTGCGTTCTATATTGCTAAATAGGATTGTAAGAAAATGTAAGAACCAGAATAAGCAATATGGGAATCTCTTTATGAGAATCTTTTTAATCTTACCCTGTAATTTAGAAAAGCGAAAAATCATACACCAGAAGATCCGTGTTGCTGTTGGTTGATTGTGCCTTCATTCTTGTGACACTTCTTCGGGATTTATATTCAAATGTCTCATGTGGTCCTAATATTTTTATCAGGCATAAACTTAAAGATTGGGGCAGAAATTCTTTCCAATATACATGCTGTCCCAAAAGTTAATTCAACAGAAAATATATTTATTACAATAATTTTCGTTTAAAAATTTATTATTTTTGAAATTTTTACATTTGTATAACTGCTATGTTAACAGAGAACAAAGGATAAAGCTAAGGGTACCTCTTCGCATTTAGTTGCAGATGTTTTCTGCGTGGGTCATATTTTATGCTTTTTTTACGAGGCCAGACATTTGGGACACCCTGTAGAAATGGAAAAGCAAAGCTACGAATTTTTCCAATCGCAGTAATATTTTTATTTAATAAATAAATCGTTTTAAGAAATAAATTAATCGAACATCTCAGTTTTAAATCTACTTTTTGCAATGAATATTAATGTTTTGCAGTGTGCATATTATTTGAAGTAGATTAAATTTTTGATGATACTAAAGAAATTATTCCAATAATTTGGTGGATATAAAGTAATAAGCAAAACGAAAAATTTGTAAGAAGGCCACTTAGTAAATGAAATATAATTGTAATTAATTAATATCACTGAACAACTGGTTCCCGTGTTGTTCCTGCCTTTCTCTAAAGTAAACATCCACAGTCTTTTTTTATTAGGGTTTTAATTTCTTCCCATCCTCTACCATAGCCTACAATGATAAGAGAAAGCCTGTCCATTTGTGTTCAACCCTATTGTTCGGATGGCTCCAATTTTTACTGTACAATTTCTCGTTTTTAACGCCAGGGGCGCATTTTCCCACTATATTATAGAAGAATTTAACATATTTTATTGATATAAATATTAATAACATATTTTATTGATATTATTATTGAAATTTAACATATTTTATTGATATTATTATATTTTATATTTTATTGATATTATAAACACTTTTTTACTGTGAGATTTGCATCGCAAATTTAAGAGTAAACAATTAGCCAAAAGTAAAATAATATGTTTCTAAATATTTTTCTATATTTCTATATATAAAATTATTAAACCAAGAATGTGATAGCACTTCATATAAAATCCCTTTCAATTATATATTTTATTTTTTAATAGTGACTTGTATTGAAATTATTAAGTGCAAAATTCCAATTGGCTTATTAATTTTAAATTTATATTAGCAATTTAGGAAAATACATTATAAACATTTCATTATATGTAGTCGTTGTTCATCAATTAAATTTTCTGTTAGTTATTATCTTGGTTGAGATTTGTTAATGTTATTAAGAATTTCTATGATACATAAAATTGTTTAATAATTTGCATTTATTTCAAATGTATGTATCATGAATAATTTCAATTCAAAAATAGTTTGCCATATGTATATTCAACTTTCAACATATCACTTCCAAGTTTAACTTACTATTGATTATTAATTATTATCAACTTTTAATATGTAAAGTTTTTTTTGTTAAAGTGAATGATTATTCCTTATAAATGGAAAAGAGAAAATAATAAATAAATAATAAGCTAAAGTTCGCCAATGAATAAAATGATGATAGTTTTTAATAAACATTTACTACTGCATTAATTAAAAATTTATTATTATTATTATTAATTAATAAATTTTATATTTAAATAATTTTGATATCATATAAATTTATCTATGTTAGTGAAAGACTGTTTTTTGTTTGGATTCTGAACTCCAAGTTAGAAAGTGGCGTCAGAGACAGTGAAGCAACTCCATTTAATTAAGAATCTGAAGTAATAATCAAGTCCGTGCTTTCCAACTAAGTTCACCATATACGTGAAATTCACCAGAAACTATGGACGAGAACACATATACTGTACTAATGAAAAGAAGAAGGAAAGCAGTTTTCCATATTTAGGGTTTAATATGGTATTAGCTCAAGATGATTAGTTATCAAAATATTTAGCACATTCGTGTTAACCTTATATGGGTCATTCCACGTCAGTTCAGGCAGGCATTGGCACCGATCTCTCGGATTTTAATGAAATTTGGTATATACAATTGCCCTAGGGAATTGGTAATGAATGCCAAATATTATTTTTTTTTTCATGTTTATGGAAGTTACGGACATTTAAAATTTTCGAAATTTGAGTGGGGGCCTTATCTATGAAGTACTGTAACTTCGGTTGTATTTTACTTAGAAAGATGTGATTGGTGACATATGAAAGCTCTTTAACTGTAGATTCAATATGAAATTTTTAAAATTGTATTACGCATGCGCAAATATTTAAATTTAATAAAAATATTTTATTTATGCAAATTTCTCAAAAGGTGGGTATTTTTTTTGTTAAAAAATTATTATTATCTTACACATCTTTCTAAGTAAAATACAACCGAAGTTACAGTACTTCATAGATAAGGCCCCCACTCAAATTTCGAAAATTTTAAATGTCCGTAACTTCCATAAAAATGAAAAAATAATAATAAACCATTAAGGAATGACATAACCAAGTACCGAAAGGTTAAACTAAACCATTCGCGGAACTATATTTTTAAACCGCCCTATGTTAACATTGGAAGTTTCTAATGGACCATTATGATACCATTAAACCCCGTACCTTTGAAATAATTTCAACTATCATTAATTTTACGTTATATTCATTCATGACACATCATTCCAAGTTGTTTGATATATTACATGCAATATTTTAGCATTGAATGTTCCAATGAACCATAATGGTTCCACTAAACCAGGTACCTTGAAACCAATTTCGACTATCGTTAATTTTACGTTACATTCATTCTTGACACATCATTCCAAGTTGTTTGATATATTATTTGCCATATTTTAGCAGTGAAAGGTCCAATGAACCATAATGGTTCCACTAAACCAGGTTCCTTGAAACCAATTTGGACTATCATTAATTTTACGTTATATTCATTCATGACACCTCGTTCCAAGTCGTTTGATATATTACATGCTATATTTTAGCATTGAAAGCTCCAATGAACCATAATGGTTCAAAAACCAGGTTCCTTGAAACCAATTTGGACTATCATTAATTTTACGTCATATTCATTCATGACACATCATTCCAAGTCGTTTGATATATTACATGCCATGTTTTAGCATTGAAAGTTCCAATGAACCATCATGGTTCCACTAAACCAGGTTCCTTGAAACCAATTTGGATTATCATGAATTTTACGTTATAATCATTCATGGCACCTTATTCCAAATCGTTTGATATATTACATGCCATATTTTGGTATTGAAAGTTCCAATGAACCATAATGGTTCCACTAAACCAGGTTCCTTGAAACCAATTTGGACTATCATTACTTTTACGTGATATTCATTTATGATACATCATCACAATTTGTTTGATATATTACATGCCATATCTTATCATTGAAAATTTTTGAAGGTGTCATAAAGGTACCATTAGTGCACGTGCCAATGTTTCGATTGCAACAATTTTCAAAATGGTTCATTTCCTGAACCATATTTATTGGCCGAAATAGTAATTTATATTCGCTTGTATCTCGTCATTAAGATTTGTTTGACATATTACTTAATATATCTGTCCATTGAAAATTGCTAGGTGGGGTCGTGATGGTGCCATTTGTGGACGTGCTAATGAACCGATTTAGATAAAATTTATGATTTTTTCATGGCATGTACCATATTCATCGACTGACGAAAATAGTAATGAATAACCGCATCTATCTCGTCATTACGATTTGTTTGATATATTACTCAATATTCCTTCTCATTGAAAATTGCTGGGCGGGAAAATAGAGGTACCATTTGTGCACGTGCCAATGAACCGATTTAGATAATATTTGTAGCTGGTTCGTGCCATGAACCATATTCATCGACTGACGAAAACAGATTTTGAAAATCTTTCATAACCTCGGAGGAGTTTGAGTTACAGACAGACAGACAGACAGACAGACGGACAGACACGTTTCCCCACGCTGATAGCATAAAGCACCTTTCGGTACTTAATAATACTTGGCATTCATTACTAACTTTCTAGGGCAATTGTATATACCAAATTTCATTAAAATCCGAGAGGTCAATGCCAAAACTATAAAATTTCTGTCTGAATTGACGTGGAATGACCCATATGGAAAAGTGTTTTCCTTCTCTTTTTTATTAGTAAGTTTACAAATATAGATCAATTTATATGATATTACTAAAATTATTTAAATATAAAATTTATTAATTAATAGTAACAAACAAATGTTAATTAATGGAGTAGTAAATGTTTATTAAAAACTCTCATCCTTATTCATTGGTGAACTTCAGCTCATTATATATTTTTTATATTATTATTTCGTTTGTATTCTCATTCATTTTAACAATCATTTTTTACATATTAAAATTTGGTAATTTCAAGAATTTTCGAGATAATTTTTTTTTTTAATGGCATGTGATTTGTGCTGTCTGAAATTTTAATTTAATTAATGTCACTGCAAATGTAATGCATCTCAATGGTGCAAGCATAGAAGAAAAAAGCGTCACAGTGTTGTATTTTGGGGCCATGCTGATGTAGCAAATGGGCAGGCTTTCTCTTATCATTGTAGGCTATGCCTCTACTCGTTAGAATTCTGAATCTGTATTTCGTTAGGTTGCCAGTATGGGAAGGGATACATGATTAACTTTTCTGTTCAGCAAGTGTATATTTTGGAGGTATGAATTTATTTACATTTTAAATTCACTTGGAGATAAATTCCAATTATTTTATGTAACTCTTTGGAAAGAAAATAAGCTTCTTTAGATTAACATGATATTTAATGATATGAATAATAAAATTTAGTTCCGGATGTCATTATATTTTACTTCATGGTTTTAACGTTTAAACAATACAGGGTTTTCTTGTTGGTGTACATATTATAAAAGTTTCACTTTTTTAACTATTAAATTTGTAGAAGTTGATTGAAAATAGGTTTGCTGAGGAGTGCTCATTGTCATAAAATATGCCAATTGAGATTCAGCTCGTTTTGTTTAACCATGACCTCCTTTATTATTACAGACCTGTTTTACTGAATAATTTCCATTGTTGTTTTTGGCATTTCTCAATTTTGCCGTGGCGCTGTTTAACCTCCCTCTCTGATTGTTTCCAACAATGAAGGTTACATTGTTGCTTGGACTAAGATGGCCAGGTGACTTTTCAGTGACCTTAAAAACAAACTGAATAAGCATTCATTTCATTAAACAAATTTACGTTTCTTTTTATCCGCTATTTATAGCCGCACTTTATATTACTGACAGATACTGTAAGTGCACAGTCCATTAATTTTTATTCCACTTGTAAAATTTTTTACTTATACAGAAATCTTTATAAAGGGTTAACAATGTAAACTGAAGCGTTAGGGTATTGTCGGAATAATGGAATACACAATTGTTTTGAGAAGATCAGATATCGAGTAAAATAAACGCACACAGTTTGCTCAACGTATATTTTTTGTTTCTGAGAGAGTCAATATACTGGGCACTCCAATCCAATACTCATTTGTATTTGAGATAATGAATGTAATGAATTTCACAAGCAAAGCAACCAGTTCATATATTAGACATTAATTCGGTTAAGAAACACAGTAATTATACTAAAAATCATCCTTTCCTTTGCTTATGATAGAAGAGATAATATAATATATAATATTAGAAATGAAAAAATAAATACAATACTAATTAAAAATTAACAAAATAATTAATAAAAACGATTACAATCAAAGTAAGACTAGAAATATAAAAACAAAATAAAAAGCTGACGTTTCGGATAGAGACTATCCTTTATCAAAGCAAAAAAAGGATAAAAAGGATAATTCTCTAAAAGCAATTAGAATATTAGAGATTTATCCCAATACGTCTTGTAATTAATCTCATTTGTTCTTTTCAGCCAATACCGTATTACTAATCCCTATGCAAACCATATATAAACCCGTCCGTTAGTACACATTTCATTACTTCAGGATAAATCTCTAATATTCTAATTGCTTTTAGAGAATTATCCTTTTTATCCTTTTTTTGCTTTGATAAAGGATAGTCTCTATCCGAAACGTCAGCTTTTTATTTTGTTTTTATATTTCTAGTCTTACTTTGATTGTAATCGTTTTTATTAATTATTTTGTTAATTTTTAATTAGTATTGTATTTATTTTTTCATTTCTAATATTATATATTATATTATCTATTGTATTCCAGGGTTTCTGTGTCTCGTTCTTTTCTCTTATAAATATTATCCTTATGATAGAAGGATATAGTGCTTATGGAAATAGCTGAAAGATGTAAACTTGCTCCTTATCTTGACTTTTCCAAGGTAGCTGAACATAGTGAGGAGTTGATGGAACTTCCTTTGGAGGAAGTGGTTGCCATCTTTGGTGCAGATGACCTGAATGTCAGAAATGAAGATATTGTGTGGGAAGCTGTCATCAGATGGATAGACCACGACCCTACCAATCGTAAACAGCATATCGTCATCCTCATGGAGCAGGTGATTTTTTTTTTTCATTCATAAAGATTGCAAAAATTCTCATTGACAAAAATTCTAATTTATGTGATACTTTTGAAATAGGTATTTAAAAATCGTATAGTATTTTATATTTAAAATATGTGCATTTGCACGTTTATACTCTATCCAACGAAAGAAAAACTAGAACGTTACGGAGCCTACCTTTAATGAAGTTGATGGAGTACTTGCAGTACATAGAGGGAAAGAAAACGTACAGAATTCCGACCGGTTTCATCGGCCTCGGTGGCTAAGTGGTCGCGTGATCGCCTCTGATGCCCGAGGACGCGGGTTCGACCCCGGCCGAGGACGACGAGGATTTTTTCAGGGGGAAAATCCTGAGATCACGCACTTCCTTCGAAGGGAAGTAAAGCCGTTGGTCCCGTGTAGTCGTTTGCCGGCTGCATGTTAAAGAACCCTTGCGAGGCAAAATTTGCGGCCCCTATAACGCCGTCCTGAAATGACCATGGCAGTTGAAAAGGACGTTAATACCAAAACAAACCAAACCAAACCAAACCGATCAGTTTCACCTTTTATTCCTGGCTTTGTCAAGGATACAAATGAAAAGGGAGGCAAGATGCCTTATATTATGGTCGAATACAATGTCAGCGATTGGTGGATAAGGAGGCGAATGCCTAAATTTACAAATGTAGCAGAGTCTCTGATTTGGTAATATGTGATGGATCAATCGGGAAAACAATGGAATTAACGGTTAGGGATAGAACGTACAAATGAACTATAGAAGATACCCAAATAAAAAAACTGTAGAAACAACAAAATAAGATAAAAAGAAAAGAAACAAAACAGGCATATAAAATATTTAAACGGCTACAATAAATCGGCAATGGGTTTCAGCATGGAATCTGTACCAATAATGTTTTGCTTCATTATCAATATTTCGCGGCAGGCAACTTGGGAAATGTCTTATCATTAAGATTTGATGATAATCTTATCCAGCTATTGATGCTTCTTGCGACCTCATCCCATAAATGTGTTAGTTCTTCAAAGGACTCAGACCATTCCAATAGGGGAGAAAACCAAACCATTACGGTGCTATTACCATATGTTAAAGTCTGCACAATATAATTAGGCATGTACCGTTCGTCAGACATTCTTCATGTCTTCAAGCCAATGTGCAATTAGCAGATTTCCAATATGTAGTGAAATTCATTACTCCACCTCGTCACTTCTGTTGCTCTATAGTCCAGTTGAGATGAGGTGTGTACAACTTTAATCTTTACATTCACATAGTATGATGAAAAAAGATTACTCGACTGTGAAACGAAGAGAGAGAGAGATAGAGAGACTAACCTCCAGCTTTTTTGAATGTTACAACTTGAAGGGATGATTTTGACTTCACGGACGTTGAGGGCATCTTTTTATCCTACTATCTTTTTTTTGAAGGTTTCCATGTCTGGTTGTTATCATGTCTTTGCACGAAAGCTCTGAGATGTGTGTCCGATTAAATGACATTAAGTCAAGACCGTCGCCCCTCTTGGACTGCATAGACAGGGACTGCCGAGGTGTTGAACGTGGTAGTCTGAATGACCGCTTGGTAGAGAGTTTACTCTTTGCTGACGGTCTTGTCCTCCTTGCGTCCTCTTGCATTGACCTTCAAACATGCCCTAGATTCAAACGTTGTAGGCCGGAAACTGTGGACAAAAATCTAACGGAATAAAAACTGAAAACGCTAATCCACAAAAACATTTTTAATAACAACTCAGATGTACATTACTGATGAAGAGAGCCATCGAAATGTACATCTGAATCGTTATTAAAAATGTTTTTGTGGATTAGTGTTTTCAGTTTTTATTCTGTTATACCTTAGATTGTTTTGCAGCCAATTGTGAAGAATCTGGGATAAAAAGTTCTGGCTCTTTTATGACAGCCTATGGCCAAAGTCTATCAAAATCTATGTTTTAAAATATTTGTTTGTCCTCATTCTCACCTATGGTCACGAGTCTTGGGTAACGACCGAAAGAGTGGATCGCGGGTGAAAGTGGCCGAAATGAGATTCCTGTGAGGTGTGGCAGGTGTTACTCTACTATATAGAGCGCACAGCAGCACAATAAGGGAGTCTTTAGGCGTTGAGCCGCTACTTCTCCGCATTCAGAAGTCTCAGTTAGGTTGGTATGGCCACGGGATACGGATGCCGCAACTGGTCGTCTTAGCAGTTGCTCGCTTCCAATGAGTTGGCTTATTATCAGGTGGCTAGAATACAAGAAGAATCTGGTTTCGAGTCACACGGGTATTACCATTGAGGACATGTGCCTGATAACGGTAACTGCAGATCCTCCATAAGTAGACCCTAACGGATAAGTGCGTTTGAAAAGTCAGTCAGTAAGTCACCATATGGAGATAACATCATAACTATATAGCTATTTTGCCTAAAATATGTTTGGTGATCATATTAATAGCATATGAAATTTGTGCACCCTCTGTACACCTGGAGTTTATGAAGATGGCCATTGATTGTATATTCAAAATCCATCATGAGAAATATACAGAAATAAATAGAGTATTTTCTGCTTTCAAATATCATTATTACGGGTGTTATTGATTATTAATATTTTTTTGCATCGAGATTAATATTATTCACTATTATACGATTAATGCTAACGATTTCGTTATTGTTGATAATTTTTTAAACAGATTCGTCTGGGTCTTTTGGACACGCAGTATTTCATTGAAAAAGTGAAGAACCATCCGTATGTTCAAGAGAACGACAACTGCCGACCTTTAGTTATCGAAACTCTGAAGTTCCTTTATGATCTTGAAATGATCACTCAAAAGGATGGAGAGGTGCCTACTCCCGAATTGGCCCGCCCTCGCGTCCCCCACGAGATTATGTTTGTAATCGGTGGATGGAGTGGTGGAAGTCCAACGAATATGATGGAGACCTATGATACGCGCGCTGACCGATGGATAAAAGTAAGTGATTAATTTTAATATGCAAAATTTTCCTTTGACCCAGGAAGCTCATGGAGTGATAATAAAATTCCGAATCGACACTAATGTAGGTAACATGTAAACCTTATTCTAAAAGCGTTTTCACTTAGGTGAATGATGTTCAGCGTCCTTGCAATACATTAAACCAGTGAAATTAATCGGTTCAGTCAAAATAACACCAGTGACAATTTGGCTTAAAAGACCATGGATCATATTCAAAGATTTCATAGGCACATTAAATACAGGGTGATTCAGTCAATTTCTGACCATTTCAGTACTATGATTTATTGACCCATTAATGTTTACAAACTTAGCATGATATTTTAGGCAGTTCAGAGTTTTTATTCCCGTGGAAAAGTCTTGATGATATGCTCAATATGGCCACCACGAACGTTTTGAACTGCTCGCAGCCGAATGGTGAAGTTTCTATCCAGGATTTCTGCATCCACAAGGGTGCAGCAGTCAACGCTGCTTTGTCGCAGCTGGTCTAGGGTTCTTGGTGCTGTATTGAACACACTGTCTTTAAGGAACCCCCAGAGATAAAAATCACATGGGTTTAGGTCAGCACTCGTAGGAGGCCAAAGAAAGCTACCCCCGAATCTATCTGGAAACCTGTTTGAAATGACACGATTTCCGAATTTCTGATTGAGAAAGTCTAGCACTTCATTAGCGGTGTGAAGCCTAGTCCCATCCTGTTGAAACCATTGATGTCGAAGCGGTATACACCGCCTTCGCAGCTCGGGGATGAAGAAGGTTTCCAACATGTTAAGGTAAGCCTGTGACGTTACGGTGCCCTCAAAAAAGAACGGACCAATGATGCCTCTTTTGGAAATCGCGCACCAAGCCATAACCTTTCGTGGATAAAGAGGTGACTTATGGATCTCATGAGGGTGCTGGGAACCCCAAAAACGAACGTTGTGTTTATTAACGTCACCTGACAGATAGAAGAAGGCCTCATCTGACACCCACAGGTTGTCCACAATGTCCTGATTGGCTTCCATTTCTGCTCCAAACTCCATCGCAAATTGTTGTCGCTTCTGTCTTCCAGTGTCGTTAACTCCTGATAAACATGGATCTTATACGGGAACAGGTGTAAGTCCTTTCTCAAAATTCGCCACGTCGTGGTATACGACAGCCCTTCTTCAATGGATAGGCGGCGAACAGATTTTTTGGTAGGGGAATCGACCAACCTTGTGCGAACATTTTCGACAACTTCGGCCGTTCGAACACGAGCTTCACTCCCGCCTTTTTTCTTGCCTTTAACACATCCAGTGTCACGAAATTGCTTGACAAAATCCATGATTGCTTGCCTGCCTGGTGCGTCTCGACACTAATACTCCTTCCGGAACTTTCTTTGCATGGTTACAGGTGATTTTGTCTCGAAATACCATTCGACAACCTTGCATTTCTGCTTTATTGATAAAGCGGGCGCCATTTTTCAACAATACGATTTTCATGCAGCGCCGTTGCAACAATACAAACTCCAACTATTTAGAAATTCGATATGGCGCTCATATTCTTTCAATTGTTTATCCCTAATGCACGTTATTCGAGTGAAATGGTCAGAAATTGACTGAATCACCCTGTACATATACACTCACAATTATATAGGAGACAGTCAGTAGGAATGGGATTGGGACAGTTAATATACACTCACATGCCAAAAGTCATGGGATAGCACCTAATAACGTGTGGGACCTCCTCTAACCCAGCGAAGTGCCACAGGGCGACGTGGCATTGATTCCAAAAGTCGGTGGAAGACATCTGAAGACATGCCAACCATTCCGACTGGAGAGCTTTCCACAATTGCCCATTATGGAGCCAGCACCGGCTTGCACAGTGCCATGGGTCCATGGCCTCGTGGGGTCTGCGCCACACTCGAGCCCTACCCTCAGTTCGTATCAGCTGGAATCGAGACTCTTCAGACCAGGTCACACGTTTCCAGATGTCAAGTATCCAGTCGATGTGTTATGAGCCCAGGAGAGACGTTACTGACGATGTCTCGTTGCTAGCAAGGGCTCCCTCGTGGGTCTTCTGCTTCCATATCCCATGGAAACCAGATTTCGTTGCATAGTTCGCATCGATACAGCTCTAGTATCACCCCGGTTAAAATCTGATGTCATCTGGCGTAGTGTCAGTTGCCTGTTAGCGGTAACCATCCTACTTAGACGCCGTTCATTGAGAAGGTGTGGTCGACGACTGCGTTATCCATGGTGGCAGGTAATGCCGTCAAGTAGGTACTCTTGGTAGACTCTTGAAACCGTGGACCGTTGAATTCTTGAGCCACCTCCAATATTGAATGATCCATACCTTGTGCTCCACATACCAGGCCACGTTCGAACTCTGATAGCTCTCGTCGTATAGCCATTGTCACACTGAACACCTCACCTCATGAGAGTGTAACTAAACCTACTGATACTGATTTGCATATTTATACTGTTTGCACATGAAGCTACTGCCACTTGAAAAACAGTCCACTGCTATCCCATGACTTTTGCATGCGAGTGCATTTCAAAAACCAAGTGTACTGTAAACTTCATTCTTTCCTATAGTCCATCCAGCGTTAGTTTGCGCGAAATGTGATGGCCGTTTCAATTGTTGAAAATTGTTATAACAAAAATTGAACAATACATAATTAACATGTCCATCACAGTTCGTGCAAACTAAGGCTGGATGGACTATAATATAAAGCACAAATATGCAAGCAGTTTTGAAAAGTTCTGCATCAATTCTATTCGTATCTTTATAACATGCAGGTCAGAGAGAGATCAATGCTGTTAATGAATGCACTGGGTAATAAGCGCATAAAATGTGTATGATAAGTTTGGATGCATGTTTTTTGATCACGTGATTAATTTTAGTTGGATCGTCATTGTAGGAGGATTGGAACCTAATATTCTTGAGATATGAAGGTCAGAATCATTTCGTATACCCGGAAACTAAGGATGTCAATAACAAGATGTCATGTTACTTTTACTATCACCAATGCAAATGTCGATAAATACTTTCCGAACTTAAGTTAAGATTCAGCCTATTTTCAAGGCTATCATTTTTTCATCTATATTTGTACTGTTCAATGCAAAAACATTAAATAAATTTTGTTGAAAGGAATTTGCTGGCAGGAGGAATTGGACAATTTTCAGAAGGTCGTATTTTTCAAATTGCTGCCTGCAAAAAAAGGTTTATAAAAAAGCGGTTTAAAAATATTTTTATTTGACTCAAACTACAATCAATCAAATACAAGTTATTAAGTTTTTTAATGTCATCTATATTTCAGAATAGAAATTAGAATACAAATTTTGTCCCATTTCTACCCACTCTCATGTCATCTACAGGATATAGAGGAAATCCCTGAAACAGTCAAATAACTTTAGAACAAAAGATGCTAGAGACATAAATGTCAGGTCTATCTAAAGGAAAGTGCTCGTGCCCGATTTAATAAAAGTATTCTCAGAGTCTCTGATTTAAGCGCTGAGAAGTTATGAAAACTTACGTTTGAACCATAATAGAGAGAGAGAGAAAAAAATTTCAATTATAAAGTTATAGAACCTCTCCGATTTAGTAGAAATCCACTCTTTGCAAAAAGAAAACAAAAAATAAAACTCGTAAAATGGGAGAGAAAAATCTAAGCATGGGGCACCATATTCACGTGTAAAACAGCAAACGCACGAAATCGCTCCTATTTAATACTTGCCACAATTGAAGATTGAATAAAATTAAACAAAACAATTACTAAATGCCACTCCTGTCACCCCTCTCCCCCAGTGTATTTTTCTCCCCATTTGAGGACTTATATGATTGCTAACTTCATGCAAAGCGTGGATTTCTACAAAATCGGTGAGGCTCTACAAAAAGAGGCTCTATAGTACAGAGTTGCCAACTTACCGGTTTTTAGATGGAAATACTTATTGTTGGATACTGTTATAATACAAGCTAAACAATGCACAAATGTAATAATTGTACACGGCAACGCTGTTATAGTCCATCCAGCCTTAGTTTGCGCGAAATGTGATGGACATTTCAATTGTTATGTATTGTTTAATTTTTTTGTAACAATGTCCAACAATTGTAACGGCCATCACATTTCGCGCAAACTAAGGCTGCTGGACTATAGTAGAACTTTGCAATTGGAATTTTTTTTTATATCCATCATAGCACAGAAGTTAGTTTTCGTAATTTCTCAGCGCTTACACTAGGGGCGCTGGGAGTACTTTTGTTCAATCGGGCGCGCACTTTCCTAACTTTCCTAACCTTAACACTCTAGCACCTATGGTTCTGAAGTTATTCGACTGTTTCGGGAATTTCTTCTACTTCCTGTACAATCAAATAGCCCGTGGAAATTGTTATACTGGGTGGTTATAATTAAAGTTCCCCACTTTTGCGCGGGCTGCAGACCGCTCTATTGCATGGATAGTGATGAAACTTTGTGTATAGCGAGGCAACGAGAAAGACAGGCCTCATTGCGGAAAAATCACCTGACCATTTGGGTCCTAGCAACAATCCAATCTTCATTGTTTCCAAGAAACGGAAAAACACTGATTGTTAACATCCGAGGTGGAGACAATGAGGGTTGGATTGCTGTTCGGACCTAGGTGATCAGGTGACTTTTCCGCTTCGAGGCCTGTCTTTCTCGTTGGCTTCGGTGTATAGGTTATGAAGAGAATGGGGAAGAGAATTCCAACGGAAAATTTATTAGTGCACACGGTTGCCACGGGAAAAAGTGGTGCTGTAAGATCATAAACAGACAGTAGTAATGTACTACTGGAATGCTGTTAGAGGGACTGTTCAATATGTGCACCTTCTGCGTCGATGAATGCTGGAAGCGCAGGACAGCGTGCTCAACAAGTAGCACGAAGTGTCCCCCGTGAAATGGCTGCACATGACGAATGCTGTTGGCTTTCAGTACAGGCAAGGTTCGTACGCCTCCATGATAAACACGTTCCTTTAAGGTTCCCTACAGCCAGAAGTCGCATGGACTAAGGTCTGATGAACGGGCATCACACTTAACTCCCCTGTATCTTCGAATTTCTGCATCTTTAGTAAACCTTTCACCATCTGGGTCCTGTTCACAATCCGTTCACACGCCGATATTCTCGCAGTACTGTTGCACTATTGCCGCTGTTCTGGTAATAGAGCTTCATCAGGAGCGCACGTTCTTTCTTTCCCAATGGCATAATGACCTCTGCAGATTGGTTGTTCACAGATGCATTACCCTGACTGCAGCCGTATGCACTATTTTCCGTTGGAATCTTTCCCCCATGGTCTGCATATCCTATACACCGAGACCAACGAGATAACAAGGCCTGGAAGCGAAAAATGTCACCTGACCAACTGGGTGCTAGCAACAATCCAACATTCATTGTTTCCAACAAAAGGAAAAACACCGATTGTTAACACCCAAGATGGAGACAGTGAAGGTTGGATGGATTATGGTTAGCACCCAGGTGGTCGCTTCCAGGCCTTATCTCGTAGGCCTCGCCTATTGGTGCAATAACGTGGTCTGCAGCTCGCGCAGAGGTGGGGAACTTTGTAGTTCACAGATTTTTTTAATATATATATATAAGCATGAAAATGACAATCTATATTATAATTCTGCTTGTATTTTGTCCGTTCGTTCGCACGTTAAGCTTGGATCTAGGTTTGTGAGGCGGATAAAGCTGCGCCAGCCAAAACAACGCCACTTATATTTCGGGACAGGTTAACCATACCCTGTAAGAACAAGTACAGACATAGATAAGGCCATGTGCTTGCGTGGTGAAAAATAGTACAGTCCTTATCAGATAAGTTAAACCTCGACCTTGAAGGTCTAGGTTTAACTTATCTGATGAGGACTATACCTATAGTCCATCCAGCCTAAGTTTGCGCGAAGTGTGATGGCCGTTTCAATTGTTGGTCACTGTTACAACAAAAATTAAACAATACATAACAGTTGAAATGTCCATCATATATCGTAGATTCCACATTCGTAAAAACAACGTCAGAAACCACAAGGCAGAAAATGTTCTGACGTCAGTTTTTGCTTTCTTCTTGCTGCCTGACAGAAAACTCCCGGGTTTTTTCGAGTTGGATTGAGTAAGCCTACAAAGATAAAAGAATTTTCTGTCGGGCAGAAAGAAGAGAGCAGGAAGTGACGTCAGAACATTTTCTGCCTTGTGGTATCTGCCGTTGTTTTTATGCATGTGGAATCCACGCCTAAGGCTGGATGGACTAGAGCGTGTGTGTGATCGGTTTGTCCAGATGTCAGTCCGTCCGTTTGTAGACACAATTCCAACAATGCATTACGTTGCAATGGGGAGAGTCGTGATCACCGAGACAGAAGGCCTCCGCAATGAGACGTAATACATTGTTACATCATCATAGATTAGTGCATTGTTATTCTACCAATAATAAGCCCTGAATTTGCACTATGACGATATAACAATGTATTAAGTTTCATTGCAGAGGCCTTCTCTCTCGGTGGTCACGGGCAACACCACCTAAAGAGAAAGCCTGAGCGCGGAAACGTCATACATTGTTAAAACGTCATAGGTAGTCATCTTTAATCGCATTTCTACCTATAATAAGTCCTAAATTATGACTAGGTATGATGATGTAACAATGTATGAAATTTTCGCGCTGAGGCTTTGAATAGAGGTGGTGTTGTCACGGGAGAGTCAACACCACTTAGACAGAAGGCCTGATAACGAAAACGTCATGCATTGTTACGTCATCATTAGTCGACCATTGTTAATCCTATTTCTACCAATAATAAGCCCTAAATTTGGTCGACTACGTAGCCGACGAAAAAGACAGGCCACGGCGCGGAAAAGTCACCTGATCATCCTAGGTTGAATAACAATGTAATCATCATTGTTTCCATCTTGGAATTTAAGAATCAGTATTTTTTCGTCTGTTGAAAACAATGAAGGTTGAATTGTTGATCAGCCTACCATGGTCAGGTGACTTTTCCGCGCTGGGGCCTGTCTTTTTCGTAGGCTACGGTCGACTACGAGGCCAACGAGAGACAGGCCAGGGCCAATACCTCCTAGAAAGAAAGCCATACATTGTTACATCATCGTAAGGGTTATTATTGGTAGAAATACGGTTAACAATGGTCGAAATATGATGATGTAACAATGTATGACGTTTCAGTTGGTTGACTTTCTAGGAGGTGATGCCAGGGCACTCAAAAGTAACATGATCATCGGGGTCCGGGCAACAATCCATCCTTCATTGTTTCCAACAAACGAAAAATTACTGATTGTTAAAATCCAAGATGGAGACAATGAAGGACGAATTGTTGGCCGGACCCCGATGATCATGTGACTTTTGAGTGCCCTGGCCTGTCTCTCGTTGGCCTCGGGTCGACTAGTGATATTGTAACAATGTATGAAGTTTTCGTTATCAGGCCTTCTGTCTAGGAGGTGTTGGGAGAGTGGGCATGGTGTATTGTTCGAAAAAACGAATCTTCCTCGCATTGGGGAAAACATGTGCTGTGCACTTCGATTGGCTCCGCGCGTGCTCTATACGTTGGTGCACGTGCAGGATGCACGTGATAGACGATTATAGAAAGGGAAGTTCGATGCCAATTGTCCAAACAACGGTCTATAGATATTCATGGTCATCGAGCTTCGGCCATTTTCCATTGTTTCGAGAAGCTAAGGAAAACAGATCGCGCCAGGTGCCGCATAGATCGCATCAGGGCCGACCGTGACCTGCGATAGAGGTTTTTCATTGAAACTGAAAATGAAAGTAAAGTTTCTGTACCTATTATTACGAGCTCGTATTCAACATCATAACTTGAAAAACAATTAACCTTTTCACGTTCTGTTTTTACCAATCGATAAATATGGGAGCACGTTCGAAAATGATATAGTCGGAATAGGTACAATTGCACGTGTTCTAATTTGGATACGCCCTTAAAAATTTTCAGTGCTAACATAAGGCATTAATATGCCATGAAATGTAACAAACATCTCGTAACGACATGTCATGAATGAATATAAGGAGTAGTTAATGATACTCGGAATTGGTTTAGTAGTGCGTATTCTAATGGTAACAGATGGTATAGTTGTACCGCAAGATTTAGAGCCCTGAGTGGAATGCTCGATTAACAGAATAAGGGGAGTACGGCTCTTGCTCAAGACCATTGTTGAAACGATGAATTTATTTCATATTGTTGGATTTTCGCTAACGCATTTGTTTTCAGAGCAATGATTAAATTTAATTCTTATGTTACAAGATTTTATTTTATTAATTTATGTATTTATATTAATTTATTTATTCATTTAGTCTGAGTTTATTTAATTAATTAATTACTCGCTTTATTTATTTTGTTTTATTTTTTGTATTTATTTATCATATAATTAATGTATTCTTATATTAGTTATATTATTTTATTTATTTAATTTATTTTTATTTATCCACATCCATCATAATTTTTTCATTTTATTTACACATTAATTTTTATAGCTTTTTCATTGAAATGCCAAAATGTATAATGCATAAACGTTAGCGCAATGCTGCTCTTGAGACTCGCTTATAAAGAATATATTTCAACTTTGGATTCAAATGTTTTGGTTCATCTTTGGATTTTATGGTGTCTAACCATTAATAAAGATAGACTTATTAAAATAATCACACAATTATAAATAAATTTTTGAACTTATTTTTATCTTAATAAATTAATTTAGAAATAAAACCGTAAATTCGGTATGAAATATTATAATATACGAATCCTTCTTTTAAAAATAACATGAATTTAGCATGATTTTAGAAATATCATATTTAACGTAATTTTAGAGTAAACATGCATTTAACATAATCGAAAATTAATAAAACAGTTTTTAATTTTCTTGAATGGGATTTGAATAGAATTTCAGCACTCAGTATGTGATCTTCGTCTTCTTCATCATTCCACCAGTCGTCTAGCACGTATAGGGCACTATTAGGGCACGTGCTAGTAAACCAATAACCATTATCATTATTTTCTCATGATATTCATTCATGGCACGTTGTTACGAGTCGTTTGATATATTACATGCCATATCTTGGCATTGAAATTTCCAATGGTACCATATGGTTTCATAGGGCACCATTAGGGCACGTGCTAGTAAACCAATAACCATTATTATTTTCTCGTGATATTCACTCATGGCACCTTGTTACGAGTCGTTTGATATATTACATGCCATATCTTAGCATTGAAAGTTCCAATGGTACCACTTGGTACCATTAAAACACGTACTACTAAACAATTCAGACATCACTATATACCGTTATATTCATTCATGAGACATCCTTGCACGTACACGTGCCATTAGACCGATACTTGCTATCACTAGTTACTCTTTTATATTCGTTCATGATATGTTGTGACAATTTGTTTGATATATTATATGACATATCTTGTTATAGGAAATGTTTAAGAGGGTATTATAATGGTACCATTAAAGCACGTGCTATTAGAGCACGTACTTATTCCTGCTATCTCACGTTCGTACTTCTGCGTACTCTGTCCCATTTTAATGGATTGTTGAAAACAGACTGTGATAAAGTTAATTCGTTTTCAAGTTATCGTAATAAATGCTAAGCTCCCTAGGAATAAAAAAATTCTCTTGATTTAGGGACCGAACTGCCCTTTTAATAATCGTCAAACACGTGCATCCTGCACGCACACCATCTCATTAACGTTTAGAGCACGCGCAGAACCGAACCCATGTTCTCAACACGCGTTTTACCAAATGCGAGGATAATTCGTTTCTTCCAGCATTTCAAGACATGATTGAATGAATTGTGAGATTGCAATACATGCAATTTAATACATGCAACGCAATGAATTGTGGGATTGTGTACAGACGGACGGACGGACGGACAGCTGGACAAACCGATCACATAAGCACATTTCTATATATAGAAAATGTGCTAAAAATAATATGATTGAAGATTGTCAAAAGATTTGGGGGGGGGGGGGTAACATCTTCCAATAATCCGGGAAGGAGATGTTGCTAATGTCTTCAAAGTTGACCTTATGGTCGACTTTCTATATTTCGTATGCCATTTCATTTCCAGAAATCTGACCTCATACATGCTTTATATTGTGGAGTATGCATCTTGCACAGACTGAAAGGTTTGGCATTAAATTATTTGTTAACCATTTTTGAAAATTCTCAGAAATCACATCTTCATGCTAATCACCGTACGAGTTCCAGATTTGAAAACAAGGCCAGCATTTTTAACTTATCTTTTTTCCCCTCCTGCGTGAACAATAAATCCTGCTCCTTTACTACAGTTTTCTAAAACTTCATTTTCATTGTCATTTTGCCAGCACTTTCCGAAAACAGCAATTATATGAATACACGTTTCATCCAAATATATAGGATGGGTTTGTTTTCTAATCTCTTCCAGAAACGACGTCGAGCTGCAACTATTTCAGGCTTCTCTACGAAAACGCATCTATTAGATTTGCATTACATTTTTTTTACGCAAACTTCCCTATTTCTTCTTCTATCATGATTATACGCGCTCACCAAAAGTCATGGCACATCTGCCTAATAACATGTTGGGCCCCCTCTGGCCCGGATAACGGCGGCGACCCGTCATGGAAGAGAGTCTACCAGACCCTGGAACACAACCACAGACACTGCAAACCATGCCGCTTCCACTGCACTCCATAACGATGCTGCATTTACCAGTTGTGTTAGTGACGACCTGACAGATCGTTCGATGACGTCCCACTAATGTTCAATGGGATTGCCATCTGGGGAACGTGGAGGTCAAATCATTGTCGTGAAGTCGGTAGCATGTCCCTCCAGCCACTGCCGTGTCACAAGGGCAGTGTGTGGAGGTGCATTATCTTGCTGGAAGATGCCGTTGCCCGCGGGGTAAAAACAGTTCATGAAGAGGTGCAGGTGGTCCCCAAGGAGATCGATGTAGGAAATAGCACGCAGAGTGTATGTCAGATGCACGAATGGACCCACTGCATGCCACGAGAAAACATCCCAGACCAATATGGAGCCTCCACCTGCCTGAGTGGTCTCCACCTGACAAGCGGGATCCATGGCTTCGTGTGGCCTGCGCCAGACACGTACACGACCATCGGCCCGATACAGTTGAAACCGTGACTCCTCGGACCAGGCAACCCTTCGCCAGTCCTCAGCGGTCCAATGTCGATGTTGGTTGGCCCAGGCTAGGCGTTGCCGATGATGTGCAGCTGTCAAGAGGGCAGCCGTCGTGTCCTCCTGCTCCCAAAGCCTGCAACTGCCAAGGTTCGCCGAAATGTCGTCACGGACACAGTTGTGGGACGTCCCTGGCTGTACCGCGATGGTAATTTGAACCGCTGTCGCTCTTCGGTCAGCAGTTGCAAGCCGGGTGACCTGGCGAACACCTCTGGCATCAATGAGGCGTGGGCGGCCCGTCCGCTCTCCGACATGGGTTGCACTCTCGATAGACCCCTTGCAACGGTTGTCCGGGAAAATTGCAGTGTGCTGGCTACATCTGATATTGAGGCACCCATCCGTCTGGCACCAACAATCATTCCCATTTCAAATGCGGATAGCTCTCGCGGCGTCCTGCCATTTCAGCAGCTAGTATTTTGCTCACAATGATTGTGTGATATCAAAGAAAGTCTGTGCACCTGCATTCCGAGAATGGAAGCAGTGGGATATGTCTCATTACGGACAGGGAACCTGATTAGAGGGGTGTGCCATGACTTTTGGTGAGTGAGTGTATATGAATCCCCCTTTATTAATGTTAATGATATAAATAAAATATATACACTGAAGAACCAAAACATTATGACCATCCCTACATTGGTGAATGAACTCGTCTGGATCACATGGAAGGCACGTAATTAAGTGGGAATGGTATTTAACTGCTATTGGAGAAGGTAAGGAATCGGTCTTGCACTTAATTTTGCGAGTGATGGGAAAGGCTGCTGATGTAAGCGAATTTGATAGAGGGGAAATGCACGCCGGAGTGTCCGATGACGCTGGGTAAGCATTGGCACCCGTGTAGGGCGACGGCTGCCAAACCCGAGGGCATGCAGATTCCGACGGATTGTCCACCGAGAGACGTTTCTAGTCCGGCCAGTATTGAACTGGTCTGTGATTTGCTGCACTGTTGCGCTCCTGTCTCTCTGAATCATTCGTCCCAGGTGTCGCCGGTCACGATCATTCAGGGCAGCTGGACGCCCGGTATGGTGCCTGTTGTGGACTGTGATGCCTTCATCCAGCCATTCCCGATACACCCTGGAGACAGTTGAGCAAGGAAAGCCAAATTCCTGCACCACTGCCGAAATGGAACATCCCATGCGTCGGGCACCTACTATCATACCCCGTTCAAAAGACGTCAACTCGCGACGACGTGCCATTTCTGATTAATCACTTATCCAAGCTCTTCCCACAACGTCTAATGGTCCATTCCCAGAATCTGTTACCCCTGTGAATTCGTGAGCCATGCCCATCAATCAATGTGCTTGCTATCCCATGAGTTTTGCTAACTCAGTGTATATCAAACAAATTGTAACAACGTGTTATGAGTGAATATAACGAGTAAGTAATGATAGTTAGAATAGGTTTAGTAGCACGTGCCCTAATGGTACTATATGGTACTACATGGTAATGCTGGGACTTTTCAATGCTAAGATTTGCCGTGTAATATATCAAACAACTCGTAACAATGTGTAATGAGAGTAACGAGTAATTAATGGTAGTCGGAATTGTTTAGTAGTACATGTTTTAATCGTGCTATATGTTAATTTTGGAAACTGTCAGTGCCAAGATATGGCGTATTATATATCAACCAACTCCTTACGAGTTGTTAGACCTATTGTTATCCATAGCTTATTTGTATCAAGAGCATATTGCTGTTAGCCTTAATAGTATCTAAAACTAAATGCTGTGAGGCAAATTGCTAATTAGACATAATGTTAATCGCTTGCTTCAATAGTACATGGTAACGTAGAAACACTTTAATAATCGAATATGAAAAAATAATAGATGCTTACACATAATGCTTCAGCAATTGAAGCCCACTTCGTTTAACATTATGTGGGAATGCCTACAAATTAAAAAACTTTTATTTGTTCAAATGTACAAAGAATAACTTCATTCTCCATTTAACCTTTCAGTTCTTCAAGTTTATTTGTTTAAATTCTCTATACATTTTTTTTTACTTAAATAGTAATTTACAATTTAGTTTTCATATTTATATATTTTCTCTAAAGTGTTTTAAAATGTTGGTTAATTCTATATATCCATGTATGATGCTATAACACGAAAATGTGCTCCCTTTATCTGCTTAGGCGGTAAAATCATTCTTGTTTAACGTTAGTTTCATTATTTATGTATTTATAATTCATTTGTCATATTTATATACTTTTTTCTATAAAGTGTTTTAAAATACTCGTATCCGTGGCTGATGTCTAGTTGCTATAACACGAAAATGTGCTCCTTTTATCCGCCAAGGCGATAAAATCATTCTTGTTTTAAAATATAATTATATTCTCGCAACTGTACTTTCCTTAATAGTAAAGTTAACCTGTCCCGAAGTATAGAAACAAAGATGTCTTTAGGTTGCGTTTGCTAAAACCGCCTAGATGAGAAGGCCCAGTCATGAGGTGAATGGTCATGTGATCATAGGAGGGGGATGCTCGTTAGTTATGCTGATTTTTTGTATGGATACCGATCATTTTAGTAACTTGAACTATTCTTTTACAATAAATTGTAAAGGAAACATGGATTGTTAACATATTCTTCAAGTAAGCACACAAGTTTATTTTGTCACTGACGACGTTCATAAGCGATCCTTCATAGATCATGTTCAAGCGATAACGACATTGAAATCTGTTGAAAATTCTTTGCAATAAATGGTCTGTTCATTCTAAAGTTCGAATAACATTTTTAAAAGAATCTAAATAAAAGATTACAATCGCGTTCACTTAAAACATATTGTAAAGTCATTTTCTATTTTATTCTACTATCTCATCGTGGTTCATTTTATTCCGTGGAATTTCCACGGATTCCCACAGTTTAATCATATTAGCAAAGAACTATATCAATTATATCTAAAATATATCAAATTTCATTTTATTTCATAATTGGCTATTTCGCGCCTCTCGGTGTGTGTAAGTACAAATGTATATTTAATGTGCCTATGAAATCAGTGAATATGAATCGTACCACGTAATATTTTTATAATTGATATATCATTGGATATGTTTTGCCTATATTAGTTTCGGTATGGAATTTTATTATCACTCCGTAAGCTTTCCTAGCGAGTGAATAACAAATTGTTAACGACTTCTTCGCCTAAGTCAGAAAATTAATACGAAACAGAGTTGTCTGATTCACAGGTACCTGAGGTAGATCCTGCTGGTCCTCGCGCCTATCATGGATGTGCAGTGATTAAAGTTAACATCTACGTGATTGGTGGATTCGATGGCATGGATTATTTCAACAGCTGTCGTTGTTTCAATGCAGTCACCAAGGAATGGAGAGAAGTGGCACCCATGAACGCACGAAGGTACAGCAATTTAATTCTCTGTTAGACCTTGCCTCCAAACATCTGAAATCACTCTTCTGGCAGAAGATAATGCCTAATGCATGATACATTCTAGAATCGATACTTCACGGAACGACCCGTACGCTTCAGTTAGGCAACAACCACTTCAAATTATACATTCTCATTAAGTTTTTATTTATTAAATTTATTTCAACTATCAGCGACATACGATCTTCACCCCCCCCCCCCCGTGTTTCGGAAGGCATGTAAAGCCGTTGGTCCCGGCTGCTGTGACCATTTTGCAGCAGTCGTCAATTGTTACCCATCTGAGGACCTAACTCGTATGACCTGGACGGATGAATTGTATCCTAATAACTAAAATTAAAAACTAAAACTATTATAATTACTCTTTAAAGATGAACATTGAATGAATCTACAGGGAGAATATAAAAGTCTGAACCCCCCTTTTATTTTTTGAACCGAGGCAGATATGTCAATTTTGATGAAACAATGAATAGGAAGTTGTGGGTGGCCTATCCCATGGTGCACTTTTCATCATCCCAAATATGCAAATTAGGACACATTCAAAATTATCTCAAAAACCGTAAGGGATAGAGAAAAAAAACCAATTGCAAACTTGTTCAGCATAAAAAAACAAACAAAACAAAAAAAAAATCGTCCAAATCACCTCAATCAGAAGATCATGTTGACCATTTCCGGAACATTGTAGCTTGCCATCCTGGAATTGTTCTGTCTTCTGTGTGCTGAAACATGCTTTTTATTTGCTTTTCCGCATGAAAGTGAATGCGAGTATGGTAATTTATGTTAATTTTTTGATTTGCATGCTTTACATGGCGGAAATATCAACATTCAGTTTTCCTTGTGCTGTGTGACTGTTTGTAAGCTACAAACAGCCACCGCGTGATTGTGGGTGATTGGTTGGTCCGATTTGGATGATTTTTTTTTTGTTTTGTTTGTTTTTTTATGCTGAACAAGTTTGCAATTGGGTTTTTTTCTCTATCCCTTACGGTTTTTGAGATAAATTTTGAATGTGTCCTAATTTGCATATTTGGGATGATGAAAAGTGCACCATGGGATAGGCCACCCACAACTTCCTATTCATTGGATTCGTCAAAATTGACATATCTGCTTCGGTTCAAAAAATAAAAGGGGGGGACAGACTTATGGATCACCCTGTATAATTGTTTATTGAAATAAGACTAAAGATCCTTTACAACAATGTTTCTTAAACTTTTTGTCTCGCGACCCCCGAATCACGCACTGGGAGTTACGTCAAAAAATTTTCATTCTATGCCTTATTTATTCAATAAATTAAGAGAGAAAATTATTTTATCACCCGCGAGCATAATGTTGCTGTATCAGAAGTGATGGAAATTCCCAGATCTGTCTCAGTTGTTTGTGGGAAAGAAATTTTACTTCGAATAATGACCTCGAGTAATGTTGAACTGAAGACCTTAACGAATCCGTCTAGTTCAATGGTATAAAGGCCTTGGAACACCTATGAAATCAGCCTATTATAATTTTAAAGAGATTATGTAGAAAGTAAAATAATTCTCTAAAATTTCGTATTTCGTTTTGATGACTTTCCCACAACCACCCTGTATATTAGTTTTTTAATTGTATCTATAAATAATTTTAACAATGGGCAACGAGTGATTTAATAACTACGTGATTTACAAATATTCTTTTTTTGCAACTGACATTTTTGACTCGTTTATAAAGTTCTTTGCTATAAATTGAGGAATTAAAATGCCAGTTTTTCAGATATTTAAAGGAAATTATAAAGGATGCATTCAATAATCGTGATGCGTTGAAAAGTATCCGATGAGTTTAACATTATTTCCAATTACTTTTATAATTCCATTGGAAATACTATTTCTAATTTCTAGATTTCCTGTTGAATTATGTTTTGTTAGATGTTATGTCAGCGTGGCGACTCTGAATGAAATCATTTACGCAATGGGAGGATACGATGGTCATCATAGGCAAAACACAGCTGAAAAATATAACTACCTCACCAATCAGGCAAGCTCTCTTTTTCTTTTCATAATAGAAGCAAACCTTAATACATTGATGAATAATAAAGGAAAATAAATGTATGTTATATAGTTATTAACAACCTTGTTTATAAACTATGATATATGAATATTTTATTTCTTTATCATGTCATGTTCTTCATCATGTTTACTTTTCATTATGTTTATATGGATAGGTTAAATTGTTTAAATTTTGTATTTCTGGTTTTCTAGTGGAGTCTGATTGCTCCTATGAACGTTCAGCGCAGCGATGCCAGTGCTACCACATGCAACACCAAGATCTACATAATGGGAGGGTTCAACGGTCAGGAGTGCATGAACACGGCAGAGATGTACGACCCCGAAGCTAATCAGTGGACGATGATCGCCCCCATGAGGAACAGACGCAGTGGAGTTTCATGCATTTCTTATCATGGAAGCCTCTATGCAATGGGTAAAATATGATTAATAAATGCTCGTTCTCTTTTCGAATAGTGAACCTAACATGATATTTTAACATAATGTATTTTGTTACGGTCTTTAATGGTTTTAAAGAAACCTGTTTGTTTATAATCGTTCGTATTAAATTTTCAAAAATTTGGAAAATTGGCATATGAATTGCACCAGCATTGCAAACAATGAATAAATGAGAATTTTAGTGCTAGGTTCTTTCTTTCTCATCAACGCTGTAATCGTTTACTATATAGCTCATTGGAAAGACTAGAAAGCACACTTTTGATTGATATTATCAAACCTTAAGATTTATAAAAAAGTATAAAGAACTAGCCTTATGACTCGGTTGACGTTATCATAGAGATGGAAAGAAACCAGAACCACTGACCCACAAAATAACCATTTAATAAGCATTTTTGGCCAGTAAGTAGACAACACCACTATGGACCATATTGAGGATGCCTTCTTAGTGGCCCGATATCATAAAATGTATTTTTTGCTACTGATTTATTTAAAAGAAGATGACAAGATTAGAGTAACATGTTCATCTTTGTTATTGAAATTAGTACAGTTGGATACTTTATATAAAAAAAAGTCCTGCTTGGACCCATTCATTTAAAAACTACTAAAATAGTCTTCCATGTTTTTTTACTTTATCGTATACGATATATTGTAATCGTCAAAAAACTTTACCTCGAGATTTTGATTAATCTCGACGTTTTAGATCTCTCTACGTCCGATAAAAATATTTTTGGAATTATTCTGTGTGTATATCTGCCTGTCCATACGCGTGTGAACACGATAACTCAAAAAACGCAACGAGCTAGTTAGAAGTAAATTGGTTCTTACACCGAAATTGTGGATCTGTATCAACTTTTGGACAAAAAATCTGTCAAACAGAAGAGGTATTTTACCTAGAAACATATTCGATTTTATGAAGGTAACCTTCATAGAGCTTCGATAGGAAAAAGAACGGTCGGAAGCTCTATGAAGGTTACCTCGCACCAGAACGTTGTCACTTTGAATTAAGCTTACGTCTACCTCAACGATTGCAACAAATCCCGTCCACGTGGAAAGAAGTCATATCAAAAGTGGTCTAAGGAATGTAAGGAAAGTTTTTCAAAAGGATTTATAAGGATTGCAGGATACTCGTACAACGGCAAGCTCACAATCAGAAGAGTGGACAAATGAAGGCTAAGGTTAACTCCCTTTATTATCAGCAGCAAGTTCTCTGTCCAATTTTCCTCGCATTGTACGGAGAGAACAAAAGCAAAGTTTGGTTGCATCAAGACAAAGCCTCCAGCCTTACGTCTAACTCGAGCGTTCAATTTATGTTGGATTTGGAAGATGAAACTGGAATTCACGTTATACCCCTATCATGATATCCCTGTTAAATTATCAGATGCGCCCACGATGGGTTTCTGTGGAATAGATTATTGAAACGAGCTCTTGCTCGACGCCATCCAACAACCATTAGGGTCTATGGAAAGCTTGCAAACAGGAATGGAACAACATCAGCCTCACATTTTTGCAGAGATCTCTTTCTCAATAGAAGATACGTGCAGGGCAATAGTCCAAAAGCAGCCACTGAATAGAACAGGATCATTGGTGGAGAAAGGGGGTTTTCTTCGTAAACTTTCTCCTCCGAATTGTTACCAGATCGTAATCAACCTTCTGTAAACAACGAATGGTTGTTCTCTGTATATCCATGCCCGTGCGTTATGAGAAATACTTAACAGAAGTGACGTAAATTTTCGTATTCGTACGAAAAATTTCTATTAGCGAAAAAAAAAACTAACTCCCTAATAATTACTGCTTCAGCTATATGTAATTTTTTTTATATTTTGTTAACTCAAAATGTATATTTTAAAAAATGGTTCTTGTGCTGTTTTTCCTATTTGTCTTGCTTTGATATTTTCTTAACATGTTCTTGAGTTAACATTTCTTAAATATTTATAATCAAGATTATATGAATATAACTAATGACATTTCTTTTATGAAACTGTAATGTGTCGATGTTTTTCATAAAAAATTCTGTATGAAATGCGCAATCATGATTTTCGTGGCAAGTTTGTAACATTTAAATTACAATAGCGAGTTAGATAATATCTCGTAATAACTGGAGAGAGCAAAAACCTCGCTCGAGGAAAAAAAAAATTTTTTTGGAAAATTTTCCGATCTTTATGAGAATTTCTGCCATGATTTCTTTTCATGATGTGAAAAAGTGATAACAACAATATCTCGAATATGTGCAGATTTGTCTTTAAGGAATCTATATATTTAAGTTACAAGGGTGATTCTTTCGACAGTTCGTTGGTGAAAACTACTGCATCTATAAACTTCATTTTGGTCTTAAAAGAAAGGTCTTGTTCTGTAGATTTGTCAAATTTATTTTTGTGTCCATAATTACTATTAATTAGTGTTAATTTACAATTAATAATGCTTACGTAGTCAAATCAAACAATCCTCTCCCCTAACAATGATGTCA
>JAHWFO010095468.1:200513-217257 GCA_023313115.1 Rhysida immarginata | reverse complement strand
GAAGGCTCCAGGAAAAGACAAGGTGAGTAATAACGCCCTTATGAATCTCCCAAAGAACTTTATTGACTATCTCACCAATGTCATTAGCGACTGCTGGAAATTTTCTTATTTCCGTGTGGCTTGGAAGAAATCTATTGTGTTGAGTATCCCCAAGCAGGGGCAAAATCCTGCAATTCCGGCGAGTTACCGACCTATTAGCCTGCTACCCACGATGCCCAAGGTGTTGGAGAGAACGATCCTCGTCAGATTCCAAGATCACCGTCTAGCAAATGACCTTTTTCGGGAAGAGCAGTTTGGCTTTCGTGCTGCCCACTCTTGTCCGATGCAGATATGGAAGCTCGTTGAAGACCTGAGCACCCCCCTGAACCTATCCAGGTACTGTGGGGTGGTATTTCTCGATGTCAGTAAAGTTTTTGACCAAGTGTGGCATGAGGGCCTTGTCTACAAAATGATCAGAGACGGGTTCCCTGCCGATTTGATCTTGATGGTGAAATCCTTTCTTGACGGCAGATCCTATCAAGCCAAGGTTGGAGAAAATCTTTCCACACCCCGTGTTGTAAAGGCCGGTGTCCCTCAGGGTTCTGTCCTCGGGCCTGTGCTATTTAATTACTTTGTACATGATTTCCCGAAACCCGATAATTGTAATCTGTATTTTTATGCGGATGACATTGCCATTATGACATGGGCACTGGTAAATGGACTGCATCTTGTAAGCGGAGTTTACATTTCATTTGTGCCTCAAGCCCTAAAAATAAAGGTATTTTTACAGGGCCGTAATCAAGGGTTGGGGGTTTGACAACCAATCAGTTATGAAAAAACGTCTGCCTCTTTAACTGACCAGCCGGCTCACGTGATCACTCGGCTGCAGTGCGTCTTGAAGCAGTTCGAAGACTGGTTTAACTGCTGGAAGTTGAACCTTAACGTCGGAAAGTGCAAGGCTTTGTACCTCAATAGAAAGCTCAAGCATCCCCCAGATTCTCTTGTTCTGTTCAATAAGAAACTGGACTGGGTGGACAACTACAAGTACCTGGGAGTTATCATTGACTCAAGACTCTCATGGAACCAGCATATGTCCTATGCTCTGAATAAAGCGAAGAGGGCTAAGTAGAGTATCATAGCTCTCATGGGTCGCAACAGCGCCCTCAGCATTGACAACAAGCTACTTCTGTACAAATCGACTATCCGGACCATACTCCTCTATGGCATGCCTGCGTGGGCGACTATCTGTAAAACCAGATGGAGTGAACTACAGTCATTCCAGAATGTTACCCTGAGGACCATTGCCCAGCTGGACAGAAGGACGGTGAAAAACCAATCCATCCACTTGGATTTAAACATGGCCCATATCGGAAAGTTTATACAGGATCTCCTTTTGATTATGATACAGAAGATGAAGACTCACGACAATAAGCTTGTGAAAGGGATACTGAAGAACTCAATGAATATGAACTGGCATACGAAGTATCGTAAACCGAGGCACGTTCTTGACATCAATTTTGAAGATATTAGCAACGTCTCTTTCCCAGACTACTGGAAGATGTGAAAATCTTCTTTCTCCTTGTATTTCTTTTACTTCGTTTGTTTTTTTCTTTCTGACAATCGTCAATCTTATTTTCTTTATTTGTATAATATGGAAGACCGCTTGGGTTGGTTAAGCTTCTTGACTACCTCAGTGTATTTCATTTGGAGTTTATTCTGGTTGGATGAGCTTTGTGAAAGCGCTGCTTTCGTCCCATCCTAACAAATGTACACTTCACTGTTTATTTATTTTATTTATTTATTTATTTATTTATTAATTGGATCCAATACGTCCATCCAGGGCCTGTATGGCCAGAGGCCGACGAGTTGGGTCCCTGAATGGACCTGGATTCACGACTGCTGAATGATGGTCGCAGCAGCCGGGGGGGGTAAAGATCTGCTATCACGGATGGTCACCCATCCAGTGACGAGCCGTGCCTGATGTAGCTTAACTTCACAGAAGTTGTGTTCAGTGAAAGCCGGGGAGAGTAATTTCTTGTTAATAAATGTATAAATACATTTCACTGCTAAAGCGCCTCCTTGGAATATTTAGAAGATTTTATTATTGATAGAAATATGATTAACAATGGTCGAATTACGATGTAAGAATGTATGACCTTTTAGTTGTGAGGCGTCCTTTCTAGTGTTGTTAATGTATCCGAGAATTTGAATATTCCGCCCAAACCAAAAACACTACGAGGTTCTGCCGCTTAGTGCACTCTTAGTGCACTTTTCTTCTGCTGCTCTGCCAAGTTTCGTAATCGTAGGGGCATTTCTTTGTGAGTTATTGCTGTTTGTGTTGCAACGTGTTCTTGTGCTTCTGCGAATTTTCAATTTATTCGACCTGGTCAAAGTGTCAACAAGGAAGTTTTACTGAGGATTTGAAGACACTGAGAAAAAATTTCGCGCAAACGGCCCGAGTTGTGGAAGAACAAAGACTGGTTGCTCCAACATGACAACGCGCCCGCACGCACCTTACTCGTTGTGAAGGAATTTCTGACAAAAAACAACATGGCAACGGTCCCCCCCCCCCACCCTCCTTACTGTTCTGATCTAGCCCTCTGCGGCTTCTACCTCTTCCCTAAAATGAAAGGGCGACTTTTTGACCTCATTAAAGATATCCATTTGGAATCGCAATTAGTCTTGAACACCCTACAGCCTTCGGACTTCCAGGAGTGCTTCCAAAAATGGGAAAATCGCTGGGATCGGTGCATACAAAGTAGTGAAGTGGCTATTTTGAAGGTGACAGCGGAAGTTAGGGTGTAAGATACATTTTCTGCCTTTTACAAGATCATTCTGTATATGTTTAATGTCATTAGAAATTATTTTTAATAAAGCAAGTAGAAATAAATGCAGTAATTTATTAATTTCAGTAGTTTAACAAGAAATTTCTAGGTTCGTGTTTTCTTGGTTAATTCTGCAAGCAGAAATCAAACGTTTCTTTAAAAAGTGTCCGGAAAAACTTCCATAATTTATATTAATCCCACGGATATTCGGAATGTTTTAAAATATATCTATTTAATGCATACAGTTGTCGAAATATTTCCATAACCTAAATTTCATCATAATAAAGAAAGACAAATTAAAATATACGAGGTCTGTTCAAAAAATACGTAGACTGACGTCATAAAACAAAATATACTTTATTCAGAAGTTACACATCTGGGTCCCCTTCAAAGTACTCTCCTCCCCGACGCACACACTTATCCCAACGGTGTTTCCACTTTTGGAAACAGTCCTGGAACGCTTCTTTTGTGATGTCCTTCAGCGCCTTCGTCGCATTTGCCTTTATATCAGGAATCGTCTCAAATCTCCTTCCTTTCAAAGGTCTTTTGAGTTTGGGAAACAAGAAGAAGTCACAAGGAGCGAGGTCAGGTGAGTAGGGTGGGTGAGGAAGAACAGTGATCGAGTGTTTGGCCAAAAACTCTCGAGTTATGAGGGCTGAAGCGTTGTCGTGATGAAACAACCAGTCACCACTCGTCCACATTTCTGGCCTTTTCTGCCGGATAGCATCCCGCAGACGTTTGAGAACTTCGATGTAGTAAATCTGGTTCTCTGTGGAGCCTTCTAAAATTCCGCCAAATTCTAAAAATCCGCCAAACGAAAAAAACACACTTCACAAACAACCGCGTAGCTAATCAACCAATACTGATATTTGCAATCAAAAAACTGCCTTATAATCAGCGGATCTGTCAGAAGATAGCGACACCAAGCGATTTTGATTGGGACCAACAGGGCCCGCGCAATTCAAACAGTCTACGTATTTTTTGAACAGACCTCGTACATATTTTTTGAACAGACCTCGTAAATATAAAGTTAACCATAATTTTGTTGATTTTTTCCGTAAAAGCTCATTAAAATTAAATTGTTAATTTTTTACTATTTTCCATTTTCTGACGAGTTATAAATGTTACTGATTATGGGTTTTCCGTGATCCATTTCCGAATATCTTATTTAATTAGCATGTGCCACTCATACGTTGGAACCAGTCAGTGTATAAGAAGAATTTCAGCTACTGAAAATGTGTTACCATTTTTTTAATATTTTCTTAATACAAGCAATTTTCGTTGAACATGAAGGAGCTTCACAAGAAACTTTGCAATTCAAATACAATATAAAAAATGTTATTCTGCAAATTAAAACATAATATCCTCTTAACTTGGGTTTATTCGAGAATATCATGAATTAATAAAAGATATTTGATTACTGTTTTGACGATTTCAGTCCGATTCTTGTGATAATAGATCCATCTTTTAAAATACCTGGGTTCACTGTTGACGAAGAAGTGTGTACATCTATTGTGACACATTGTGTGGTCTAAGAAACATAAGCAAAAATGCTTGCCTTTTACCTTTTTTTATAGAATTCTCTGAAAAGGAGATTTAAATAATTTTAAGTACAAATTTAAAAAAAATATTAAAAATTTTTAATATATCTAATAAATAACAAATGTTTTCTCTTTAATCTTTTTTTCAAGTTAAGATCCAACCATCGAACTATTAATACAGGGTGTCCGAAAAGTTACTGTGCAGTGGAAATGGTTGAGTGAAATTTGAAGTTATACTTACGGGACTTTTATCTACAGATTGGAATGTCATCCTGCAACTTGAAAACATGTCTGCATACGACGCTGCAAATTTTTAAACACTTGACGAAGATTTGCTGGAGTTTTGAACGAAATTGTTGTTTCAGTCCACCGTTTTCACTGCACAGTAACTTATCGGACAACTTCCATTTTACTTCCTTTGTACGAAGTAAAGGAAGTATTGTAATCGCGAACAATTTTGGTGTTCAGATTTCAACGGAAATATTCATTTTGGCCATTCCTGAATCCATTTTGATTAGTTTCAGCGTGACGTCTGTACGTGCCTATCTTGTATACCTCAAAAACGATCAGTCGTAGAATCTTGAAATTTTTATTTAGGACTGTTGTTAGCAGCGTTGCCAACTCAAAAAACTTTTTCCCGCTAAAACCGAACTAAAAAAATCCGCTAGATTCTATTGTTTTTAGCAGATTCTAGTGGATTTTTGCATAAATTTAGTGTGAAATCCACTAAATCTAGCGGAAAATCTGCTAAGTTGGCAACACTGGTTGTAACATCTAGTTGTGCACTTCCCCTTTTGTTGTAATCGGCTGGGCCAAAAATGTGTATACAGTCCGACCTCTAAATAAAGCGGGGTTTCAATTTTGAAACATTTAGATTTTGATTTTTTTCTTACTGCAGTAATAAGCCCTTGTTGAGAGCTTTTCAACTATAAGTGGTACTTATTTTCATTGGTTCCAGAGTTATAGCCATACAATTTTAATTAATGAAATATTTGGAAAGGCACATCGGTTCGAATCCCACTTCATATACATAAATTTAAAAAAAAAATTGTTTTACAATCAGATGTTAATAATTATTAATAAATCAATATATTTAAATTAAAAAAAAAGTTAAATATATAAAATCGGATTCGAATCGACGGTTCATGATTACGGATCGGACACATTCTCACTTATGCTACATATCTACTTGAGCGACGTGTAACAAAATTAATATACAGGGTGACCCAAACTTATCCAGCATAACTGTATAGGAACATTGTATGGTTCAAATGGAACTAAAAATGTCGTATAAACATTACATTTATAAGTCTCGATAGTGTGTGAGATACGACGTTTGTATATTTTCTTTTATTTAGAGTCTTTTTCTAGAAAAAACGTAGGTTACCTATTTATTCTTAAATGTACTCTCCCTGTTTTGCATATGCCAAACAAGAAGAGGAATCGTCGTACTTGTAACGTGTGTGAAAGGTATTTTATTGATTTGGCGGTTGATTTGAGTAGTTGCTCATATTGTGCAACACGACGTCACCCCATTAGATTTTTCTCTGTGGGGAACATTGAAGGAGGAGGTCTACAGCAATCCTCCCACCAGAGATGAGCTCAATGCATCCATTCAAGCTTGTAGTCGAGCAATTACACCCGACCAGATTGTGGCAGCTACCAGCTCAGTTGGCCGAAGATGTAACCAGTGCATTGGAGCTGGGGGCAACCATTTTGAGGGGCTTCCTCGACAGTGATTTGTTACTTTCTTCTGATTGTTATTCCTTGTATCATTTTAGTTTTGTTTTGTAGTTCAATGTGATGTTCTGTCAGTATGCAGAATAAAAGTGATCTGCACTCTCAAGTGTTTTATTTATTTGCTTTAACAAGTGAATAATAATAATTATTAACTGGAGATAGGTCTCCAAGCATAGGTCATGAATTTTTCAATTGAAAAATGGAAGGAAAAATTCTGCGACCCGGATTCGCACCAGGAACCTCGACTATCATGGCCGATGCCTCTACCAATTGGGCCATCGCAGACACCACGGACAGCCAAGCTGTCTCAAGGTGTCTTAAAGTCAACCAAGTTGTCACGGTTGAAAGCCCAATAGGAGACGGGAACCTGGCCCGCAGATCGAGAATTTCTCCACTCCAAACCATCAGAAAGTTGATGAACTCACAAGTGAAAAATCATAACCTATGCTTGGAGACGTATCTCCAGTTATTAATTATTATTTTTCACTTGTGAGTTCATCAACTTTCTGATGGTTTGGAGTGGAGAAATTCTCGATCTGCGGACCAGGTTCCCGTCTCCAATTGGGCTTTCAACCGTAACAACTTGGTTGTCTTTAAGACACCTTGGCTGTCCGTGGTGTTTGCGATAGCCCAATTAGTAGAGGCAACGGCCATGATAGTCGAGGTTCCTGGTTCGAATCCGGGCGGCAGAATTTTTCCTTCCATTTTTCAATTGAAAAACCATTGCTTTAATAACTCTACAAGAAAATAGGCAAACGTTGATATCTCACGCACGATCGAAACTAGATGTACTGTTTATAGGGCACTTTTTGTTTTATTTGAACCGTACAAGGTTCCTAAACAATTTTGCTGGATAAGTTTGGGTCACCCTGTATAAACTAATAAAAAATGCTAAGGAAATTTTTACGGCCATTTTTCTTGAGTATAATTGAATATTGCCTATTAGTAATTTGTGATGAAGACACGTAAACAGTGTACTATTCACACATGCAATATAATTCAAATCGGTGTCCCAAAGCCCATGCCTTCCCTTGTAAGATCCTAATATTTCATGTAAGATTGTTGAATTAACAATTTTATAAATATTTGATGTTAATAAAAACTAATGTCTATGAACGTCGAAATTGGGAACATTTTTGGGGTATTTATTATAAATAGAGAGGAATGAAATTATTTCGTTCGAAAGGTACTGTGCCATAGAAGCGCAGAAAAAAAACCCAAGTCTGCGACCACAATTAGCCGAGATTAATTAAAAACCTATACCGATAGGATGCGAATAGATGCAGATAGATGGCGACCTATATCCATCAGTGAGATTTTAATTCGCGTGAGATTTGTCGATTTAATTGCAGTGTTTATATTTCAATATTCGTAGCTACAATTCAACGTTTACACAATTGGTCGCAGACACAATTGGTCAAATTTCGAACACAGGCGATACTAGTTTTAGTAATTGTGTAACTAAAGAATGAATTATTAAAGAATTAGAGGATCATATCTCACTTTCAAATGAAATAAGTTTAAATGAAGTGCAGCAGAAATGTGTATATGTAATTTAAGAGGCGTACAAGAAAGTCTGGGTGTCCACATCAAATTTTTTAAATTTGTACAAACGATAAAAGTATCTTATACGACACCCAGCATGTTGTCTTCAGGAGTGATCATTCTCCGCAACAATGCACGACCGCATCTCACAAAAGTTGTGGATGCACTAGCCAAGAAGAAATGGGCGGTTCTCGAATATCCTCCTTAAACCCGGATTGACTTAAACTGAAGAAATTCCTCAAGGGACAATGATTCCAAAACGATGAGGAGGTGCAAGAAGCAGTTCAAACAGCAAGCCACATCAATTTCACATCTCCCCAAACAGTGGGATGCATGCCTACACGCCATGGGTGACTTCTTTTGAGAAACGTGTGTACAGCTGATTAAATACAGGGTGCGTAAGGTATTTGAGGACACACCTTCGTTTGACTAGTGCTGCACTATAGTAAATTGTATGTCCTTTCCGTTTCCGGAAAGCAAAATGGTGGACCATCAAGTAACACAAATCATGAAGAGACATGCAGTAATCGTGGCAATAAAAGCAGAGCACAGCGATTTAGAGATATCACGATTTCTAAAGGTCGCAAGATCATTCGTCCACAAAGTGCGGAAGGAGTTGGAGACCGAAGATGGCAATGTTGCATCAGCAGCAAAGCGTAAAAAACATGCCACATGCTCTGACATCATCAGAACACCTGAATTTATTCAGCAAGTGCAGCAGGCCATAGATGACAATCCCAGAACATCCATGAGGTCACTTGCCAAAGATCTCCATGTGTCGGAAGGAACAATCAGAAATGTTGTCCATGAAAACATCAGATATCACTCGTATGTTAGGCGAAGAGGTCAGTTTATGTCAGACAAAACACGAAAAAACCGCCTATTCAAATCAAAAAGGCTCTTAAACAAGCTGAAAAATCCGTGTGTAGCTGATTTGCTGTGGATTTCCTCCGATGATTCCTCCTAACTCCCCTGACCTGATTCCGTTGGACTACAACGAATGGAGCGTTATGGAGAGAGAGGTCAATGAACACCCTGATAACACCAAAGATGAATTGAAAGCTGCCATTGTTCGAGTAATGACCAATATGAACCATGACCATTTGATTCGCGCATGTCGACGGTTTCGATCTCGCATTGAAGCAGTTATAGAAGCAGAAGGCGGATTCATTGAATAGCCATATAACAAGAAGTTTTCTTGTGTATGCTCGTGATATGTTTCGATAATAAAGTTATTATCTCGACTTATATCTGTTTTCTTTCTTGACGTGAATCTGTCATCAAATACCTTCCGCACCCTGTACTGCTCTTTCTATCTACTTGTTTCCTGTTCCTCTACCTTCTTACAACACCTATTATGGATATTTAAGTAATCCTAAAATTACAAAGAAACTTCAATTTATTTGATTAAGTTTAGGTGCAGTTAAAAATTTTGTAAGAAATCAAATGTAACATAGTAGCGGTGAACAATAGCTCTCTTGCATATCAACAGGTGCTCTATAGTTATAAGCAGCTAAAGAACATAAAATCCATCAGACCAAAGGAAAACATATTTTTAGTCAGTCCTTGAGGAAGGGGGGGGGGGGATAAACAGGAAAACTAAATTAGATTAAAATTAGAAATTTAATAAATTATTTATTTTCATTCCTGCATTAGGAATTTAAAGGTCATATACATTTGTTTATAGAACGCAATTTCCAAACGCCATTTCCAAAAGCGGGGCATCCATTTTGGTGACGTCAACGGAGTCACGGTTTTGCTTCGCAGTGTAAATTAATACATCGCACGCGACATTAATCATTTTCAATGCATATGTAAATTAATTTTATTTATGTATGTTATAGGTTGATTTAAATGCCAAATCTATCCGCCAGATGGCATCCGCTACGGTTTATGAATTTTGTTCTAGTTTATTTACAAAAGTTTAGTGAAGATGAAAGCTAAAGACTTGAAAGAAAAGCTTCAGTTAATATGAGCGAAAACTGACGGAAATAAACAAGTACTGACTAACAGTGAGCAAATTTTATAATGAATTACGATTTACGAAAGTGAAGATGCTAAATCCTACGACATCTCATTTAACCTCACTGAATTTTTCGATCTGTAGGAAATCCATGAAACTTGAGATTTTTGTTTTTAACATTGTTGTTCGAACATTGTGGAACTGAACATTTTACATGCATGTTCTTATACAGTATTCTTAACATTGCCGAGATTTTTTCCTCATTTCGACCATAGCGTCATAGCGTCAGATTCATAAAGCGTAAGCGCTGCCATCTATACTTAAATCAACCTATTGATGATGATAAATCTCACGTGCAATGTATTAATTTACACGTTGAAGCAAAACAATGACTCCATTGACGTCACTAAGATGGACGCCCTAAAAATGCTTTCTGAATTTTCGTCTTTTCACACATTTAGGGTTCGAAATAAAAAAAATTTAAACATGCCACAATGTTATTAAAGTGCTAATCTTTCAATTTAAATAAAAGTTGCATGTGACCATAGAGTTTTCCTTTAATAATATTCAATAAAAAAAACAGTTTCTAATAGAATATCCCATGAATTATAAAAACAAATGCCAAAAATCACACAATAATTTTAAAATAAAAAAAAACTAATATAAAAAATAATATACCCAATGAATACATTGCAACATATCTTACCATCTGTTCTTTTGAATTACTCTAGTAGTTCCTGAAAATTAGTATTAATGAGAATATTTATTCCTCACTGAACAACTTTAGGTGAATTGATAAAATATTTATTTCTCATCTACCCTAAAGTTAACAAAGGTATTTGGATCAAAAATGATATCTAATTCATTTTCAATACTCTAATTTAATTAAATTTTATAAATTTAACAAATATCGTAAACATTTTTACATCGTAAATAATTTGCAAGTTTTCATGATCCTGGTGATAAAAGTAATACGTATTTCACCTCCAAACGCATATTCGTTTTTCAGGAAATTCTCACACGCGCCGGACTGATTTAAATTGTCAATCGTTAACTTGAGAAGTATTCTCGCTCGTCATTGCAATGGTAAATTCAAATTTCCTTAATGAATAAATTTAAATTAATTACTTTTGGAGAAAAACTAAATTACCTGATTCTTAGACTGCCGATTTATTTTTTTCGTTATGTGCGTTTGCTTCGGAGATCAAAATAACGTGTAGACGTCTCCTGGCACCTACCCGAACCTTTTGCAATTCCTTTATGGTCATGCGTTTGCATCCATAGCGTGCCTTCAATGGTTTCCACAAAGTCTCATACATCTTTGGTTCCAGAAGGTTTTGCGAATCCTGATGAAACTTCTGAATGTAAAAATACCGTTCATAAGCAGTTCTGTTTGACTTGCTAAAAGTTTCTATCTTCAAGAGATCGCGTTCCAGTTTAGCTTTCTTGTGTTCGTACAAGGCCAAACCATCAACAGAGTTTAAACTTGCTTTTAAATGATTCGCAACCTCGAAATCATCAAGCATTCGTCTCATACAGTCGCATATGTAGTGCGAATCAGTGGAACCGAATGACATTGCAGTGCTTCTAAATTTTGAAGATAAATTGAGCTGATCAATTTAATTTTAAATAATTTAAAATTCAATGAGCTCCATTTTTTTCTTACTTTTTTAGCTCATGGCTTAAAGGCATATTTCTAATTGTAGCTTGGTGTGTTCATGCTCTTACTGAACAATGCTGCTTCCGTGAAGTTTAAGAGATGACGCAATTGTTGATTATCAGCACATACATTGTCCGAAAATGACAGGAGAGAAAAAGCGGAACAAACGTTTGCTTCTTTAGATACAGGGGTTATAGTAGAAAGAGATGTCTTTAATTAAGCCTTGTCCTTTAGAGCAATGCCAAAATTCTCCACCAGAGTGGCTGTTTGTTTCCATTCCTCCCATTCCGTAGTTTTTTTATTTATATTTACTCGTATTGCTTTCATCTTATTTTAGCAATTTTTATAGAGTACAGCAAATAATAGGGCATCTTTGAAAAATAATATTTTCATGAAATTTTTTAATGTTACAATAGGTTGATTTAAATGCCAAATCTATCCGCCAGATGGCATCCCCTACGGTTTATGAATTTTGTTCTAGTTTATTTACAAAAGTTTAGTGAAGATGAAAGTTAAAGACTTGAAAGAAAAGCTTCAGTTAATAGGAGCGAAAACTGACGGAAATAAACAAGTATTGACTAACAGTGAGCAAATTTTATAATGAATTACGATTTACGAAAGTGACGATGCTAAATATTGGGCTAGGCTACGACATCTCATTTAACCTCACTGAATTTTTCGATCTGTAGGAAATCCATGAAACTTGAGATTTTTATTTTTAACAGTGTTGTTCGAACACTGTGGAACTGAACAATTTACATGCATGTTCTCATACAGTATTCTTAACATTGCCGAGATTTTCTCCTCATTTCGACCATAGCGTCATAGCCTCAGATACATAAAGCGTTGGCGCTGCCACCTATACTTAAATCAACCTATTAATAAAATTTTCATGAATAAAATATTTATTTATTAATGCCGGGGGTGTATTAATAAATCATGTGATATCTTCACTATTAATCGTGTCTGGCCTTGTTGATTTTATACTAACGGGAAGATTTTGTTTTTAAATAAAAATTTGAATTTCAAATAAATCAGGCACGGAAAAACTGTTTTTAGATCATGTGATTTTATCATAACCGGTAGGAAGTTTAAAAAAAAAAAAATGACATGTTTGATCACGTGATTCGGTTTCGATAGGTTGCCATCGGTCGGACCCAACGATATGAAATGAGTAGATCGCTCATGAGCATCACCTTCTAAACTACAAGTTTAGAAGGTGATGTCATGAGCTGCTTACAGCGCCACCAACGCGTCCCCATTTGAAAGCCAGTCGGCCATTGCTTTGGTTGGCAAAAAACGGCCTTCATCGTATGTTTACGTTTGAAGTTTGCGTAGACAAACACAGTAAAACCATGGATGAAGAAAAGATGGATGGGACGCTCCTATGCGTCGAGCGTGAGTTTTTTTTCAGTGGCGCTCTCTGGCGATTTGCGTAGTACTAAACCAAAACTGTCTGGGAAATCAAAAAAATTGTTTCAGTTTCTGCTTTGCGTAGTACTAAACCAAAACTTCACCACCATCGTTTCGATTTGCGTAGTACTAGAAATTTTTAAAAAAGAAATTCATATATTAAGTGGCTTTTTGAGATAAAAGTGTGCTTAGAAAGTTTTTTTATATTTTTTATTTTATTGTTTTTAGTCTATTTTTAATTTTATTAACCTAATCTAAGCAGACGATTGTATTTACTACTACGCAAAGCTCTAGATGTCGCCCCAAAATCAAACTCACTGAGGAAGGCAATGGAGTGTCCCATCCATCTTTTCTTCATCCATGGTAAAACTCAATGCCGATTTCTTGTCCAGCTTTAAATTGTAGTAATAGATATATTAAAGGTTCTCCACTGACCTTTCACAGGTGTGTTTTTATCTTTCTGCGTCTTAGAATGTTTTTCTCATGTCGTCTTTTATATCGTGGTTGTTGATACATAAAAGATGTCGATATTCAACCATGTTACCGTCGTTTCAGTGATACCAGAATGATTGTTTCGAGGTATTTATGAAATTATATACCGCGTTTATTAAAGAGCATCTAAATTTGGGAGAGGTCGCTTAAGAAATTTCAGACTACAAGCACGATGTTGGTGGGGGAGGGGTGCTTTCTCAGCTGGCGACAAAGCGGATATATAGTAATGGCGCTTTGGCTGGCGATGTTGTTCTGCCAACCACAGTAATGGCGCCTACACTAACAATAGAGATTAGTTCCACTTTTCGCCGCCTTCAAATTGCCCCAAAGATGGCGGCTACATACGCGATCTACTCATTTCATATCGTTGGTCGGACCCAGGGTGTTTATGAACTCTGTACAAACTTTGAGTAGTGGTAGAGGACCATATTTTGAGAATATTTTGCCAATAAACTGGAGGTCGTAAATGAATCCTTGAAACATAAAAATAAGTCAAACATAGAGATAGATATATACCAGAAGTGGCAACTCTGTAGCGCTGCGCGTCCATTGGCCAGACGGCTGGCCACCAGCTGGCGTAATGGCAAACATTTGACTTACAACTAATTTTTTCTTGTCAAGTAGTCAAATCTTTCAAATAAATTAGAAGTAAAGGATATTTTCAATTTAGATGAAAACTAAAAGCAATACTTTCATAAACAAAACGTGTAAACTGTGTAAAAAATACATACATAAAAGTTAGGTGCACGTTTATTTTAGAAATAAACATTAGATGTATTCAACTCAGCATTTATAGGTCTTCTTTTAGGAAAAAAATCAGTATTATTTATATTAATTCAATAAATTATTATTTTTAATAATTCACTTATTATGAGCAATATCAACTAATAATTAATAATAATACTTAATAAATAAAAGTTAAAAAAGCAAACATTAAAATGAAATCATTTTCATTTTTCATTAATGTTATCATTTTCCTTTTTTGGTAAATGTAATTAAATTATAATTGGAAAAAGGAGCCGTGCTCTAACCTTTGCTCATAGGACAAGTTTGAGAGTTACACCTTCCATGGGTGGCTTAATGGTATAGTATCGTGATGGTAACCCGAAGGTCCTCGGTTCGAGTCCAGGTTATGAAATTTTCTTTGCTATTTTCCACTATTTCAATTTTGCCAATGCGTGCGAACGGTTCAAGCGCTTTAAGAAGAGTACAGAATCAGCACGAAGTATTCCGAGGCCTGGTCGGCCTTCAACGTAAAGAATGACACCACAATTGAACAGGTTCGGCAACTCCTGCGATTAAATCGTCGTCTCACTGTGCTGATATGCCGAATATGTTGGAATATCAGAAATATGAGAGTTCAAACCGTATTTTTTTTTTTTGTATCCTCAACCTGGATACGTTCCGGACAGGCCTCGTACAGCATAAGTTCCAAGTTTATTTAAACACTTGTCATAGCGCTCAATGAGCTTCTGCATGCTCAGTTTATAGAAGTATGCCGCCGGTGAGGAAAGCCAAACAGTTCATCATCGCTGAAACGCAGGCTGCCGATGAACTCCTTTAGATCCCGGAGCAGTGTGGTAGTCACTGAACGCGAGGTCCGGGCCTTAAGGCGGGTTGTTCCAACTAATCAGATCTTTTAACTACCAGTAATCAGATCATCTAATAGTTCCAACTGCTACATTAACGAGAGCGAAAATATTATGAGAAAGTCTCAGACAGCCGTTGTTGTGTATGATGTTTGACAATTTTTTTATGTATCAAGGATTCATCTGCGACCCCCAGTTTACTGCAAAATATATTCAAAATGAGGTCCTCTACCATCCTTAAAAGTTTGTAGACAGAGTTCGTAAACACCTTGTGTATTTATATATGTATAATTTTATTCAACATTCCGCTGCGGTTAATTAAAATGAGTCCAAATTACAATTGCGCTTCAGTTCGGCAATGCATCAAATTCTTCCGTAAGCTAGCATTTTTATGATTGCTACAGTCCGAAAGATTATACTCGATGATGATGAATCTTGGCTGATCTGAAAGGTGATTCCAGATTTAAAGGGGAAATTTTCTGCAGGCGGCATCAATTTACAGGCTAATTCCATGTCAACTCCCCCGATTTTAAAACTCGTCCTCATTGTTTGATTCTGAAGAAATTTTGCGACAATGTAATATATAGTCTCAAATTAGAATGCGCAAAAATTATATCTTAATAGACATTGATTCCAAGTTATATGTCTTATTATGGTATTATTTGAAAAAAATGGAAGGAAAAATTCTGCGACCTGGATTCGAACAAGGAAACTTGAATGTCACGCTCGACTCTTCTAGCCGGCCAGATGGCCGAGAGGACTAGGGCGTAGACTTTCCAGTTCTCGAGTTCACCTGGTCGTGGGTTCGAATCCCGCCGTGGGCATGGATGTTTGTGTTTGTCCGTGACCAACGAGAGACAAGGCCTGAGCGCGGAAATGTCATTGTTACATCATCCTTAGAAGGGCTAATTTAAAACTTATTATTGGTAGAAATACGAATAACAACACCTTCTAATGATGAATAACAATATATGACTTTTCCGCACTCAGGCCTTGTCTCTCGGTGGTCACGGTTTGTTCCGGACTGCGTACAGATATGTCTTGTGTAAAAGCCGCAAAATAACCTTAGTAGTCGACGCCAAAAATTCTAATAAACTAATAATAACAGACTCCTCTACCAATTGGGCTGTCGCAAGCCAAGCTGTCACTAACAAGAGAACCCCTCGAATATGTATGTCACAGATTTCCACCAAATTGAAATATGTTACTCATCTGAAGCTACTATAGATGTTTGCAAAATAAAAAAAAAAGTGCGAAATTTTTGTTTCTTTCTAAATAAATCGCGAAAGCGAAAAAATTTGAGCACACATACCCATTGTTAAAGCGGGCTGTGTGTATTAATGCGCTTAATGGAACTTCTTTCTTCCACTACTCAGCAATAAGCACGAAGCCACTTCACATGAAATCAATGGAAGTTGACAGCAGCAGACGACAATTGAATGGCTTCTCAAGTTTCTAAAAAAACTTAGTTTTTAAAAATAGATTATTACAGTTAGCTAATTGCCTTCCGGTAAAAAATGTGTATAGTAATTAATAACCATTTCCTTAAATTATTACTTCATTTTATTAAGTAATTCGGTAATCAAAGACGGGGCTGGCTTCATGTGCAATGTAGAGTAATACGTTGCGTTAGTGAGGGGGGGGCACCCGCTCTCGCTTGCCATTGGTTCTCTGGTGTCGACGTTGTTGACGACGAGCTCTACGTCGCCTCTCTTTCCAACCCGACGCATAGAAATAGCGAGTGCGAAAGAGATCGACTCCGTCACCGGAATTCGTGATGGCGTCTGAATTCCGTGACATTGGCGTTTTTAAATTAATCCAACCGATTAGGAGGTAGAGGCAATGAAAGTATGGAACTTTTAAAGTTTTGAATCCAATTTTATCGATGAAGACAAAAGGATAGAGATTGGGTCTTAAAAGGATGCCTATTCTATTTTTGATGGTCTTGAAGAATTCGAAGTCAGAATTCAAAAATCCAAAATTTTTTAATACATACG
>JAHWFO010095468.1:170559-195513 GCA_023313115.1 Rhysida immarginata | reverse complement strand
ATCGTTGTTAATAATACAGAAAGTAGTACACAGGAAAGTCAGTATGTAAGTCACAACTGGTGATTTAAAATATACTAAATGGGATAGGAATATGAAACACAGGTAGATTTGCAACTTATATTCTTATTTCTCAACATACTCTCCGCTGTTGTTAATGCTTTTTGTCCCATTTATGTTCTAGTCCTTCCATACTTTGTCAACAGAAAGCTGGGCTTTGCTGGCTGAGCCAATTTTATACTTCACTTTTTATCTGTTTGTTATTTGCAAAATGCTGACCGCCAAGATGGTTTTAGAGCAGTCCGAAGAGATGGAAATCGCTCAGGAAAAAGTAGCCGTTTCTGCCGATGGACTTTTGTCAGCATGGATGCAGTAACCATCCTCCTGTTTCGCTGTACTGTCTTACAAGAGGACCGCACGGACATGTCTTCACGGATTTGGTTGAAATTTTAGGAGATCTGTCTACAACATTAATATACCTTCTGTGTAAAAGGCCATTGATTCAAATCCGCATGACATGTCTGTGCGGTCCCCTTGTTAGTCAACACACGTCTGGCAGTCCCCTGGTTCATTTGTATGGCGAGTTGCTCAACTGTCGAGTATTTGTTGCTGCAGAGTAGCTTGGCAGTCGTCGTTCACCTCTCACATCAATGGCGCATGATGCCATTTTCCACGCAGTTTATTCGTAGTGGTGCCGTTGTCCAATCACGATACAGTTTAATCACGTGCTGGGAAGTTTTCGAATTGCTATCACCATCGGCCAGAAAACCAATGGTCATTACCTTTAGGAGATGTGATAAATCACAAGCTTTATCCATGACAGCAGCGACTAAATGTGTGCAGAATGCAGACATGTCATTTTTTATACCTATCAAACGAGCTCCCCTAATTTTTCCTTTTTTCCTATATTTATTGGGTATATGCTCTTGACAATAAATAAGTGTTGCTCACAATAATGAGGCTCGGCCGTATATAAAGAATTACTACAATTTAGTGTTTTATGTGACGGTGACTTAACCTTTCGATACTTTGATTACATGAATGACTTAATGGTTTAATTTAAAGCATCAAAATCGCAAGTTCTTCAAAATGAATTCGATAATTAAGGAAAAAATTAAAGTAGTGTTCTCGGATGATATCGGTCAGCCCTGTCGCGTTCATGCTCTAAATGTACTATCACTTATTTTTTGCTTTGACAAAGATAGTCTCTATTCGAAACATCAGCTTTTTCAGGATCTTACCACGCTGTATCTAATTTTATTTTTTCTACTTAATACGTAAATGATTTATCATATTTTGTAGAAATTATTTACACTTGATACGCTACTACCTTCACGAGCATGATTGGCTGATACACTCAAGGACAAAATTATACAGTCACATAAAATTTGCACAAAACTTTTAATGAAAAAGATATAATTACTAGGCAACAGTAATAAACTTTTAATGAAAAAGATATAAATTACTAGAAATTTGATAGGCAACAGTCAAATGGCCAATAAAACTCTTGTTGTATATTTAAATTAAGAAGTTACACTTAAAACAATCTTGTTTCCTTTATTAATACCCTACATTCTATATCACATTAGTATATTTTTGTCCGTTTTTTTTTAAACACAAAAAATTAACAATAATTGACAGGTTATGTCAATTATTATGGTGCCCAGCACGAAAGAAAAGGTTTGGTTTGTTTATTAGAAATTTTGGCGTCGACTACTAAGGTCATTTTTGCGCCTTTTAAACAAGTTATATCTGTACGCAGCCCAGGACAAACAGAAACATCCATGCCCTCGGCGGGATTCGAACCCACGACCAGGCGGACTCGAGAACTAAAAAGCCTACGCCCTAGACCTCTCGGCCACCTGGACGGCGAAAGAAAAAGGAAACTGACGCATGTGTAAATGAATAAAACTCGTTCAACCAATCAGAAACGGGCTGGAAACGAGGTATTACTTATACCTGGCATCAGTAGTAAGTAATGCCTCGATTCCTGTCCGTTTCTGATTGGTTGAACGAGTTTTATTCATTTACACATGCGCCAGTTTCCTTTTTCTTTCGTGCCGGGCACTATAGTGACACAGTATCTGGGTTCTAGTAGTTGACGGTGGATTAAAACAGTTAACACATTGGTCATTTGAAGTTCTGTTACTACTAGAAGTATTGTCCACTGATCACTCAAAAAGGTTCACGTAAAATTAATAACAAATATTGCATAACATTCATGAAATAAATTTAAGTAATCAAACCCTCGCGTAGTGGTTCATTACAAGGTTTTTTCGACTCGCATTGAACAATCAACATGTGTTTGCGGCCATAATAGGGAGTAAAGCTGCGTGCGAGTCGAATAATTTCAAGAAAACTTTGATTTGAACGCATTCGAACATCCTATCAAATCTACATTAAAATAATTCGAAATGAATTGATCTGTTTCTCGAGTCATTCAAGCTTTTATCGAATTCATTTGAATTAGCATTTGAAGTTTGGCTGCTGTAACGAATTTGTGATTCATTCAATTAATTTGTATATCAACAGCTTTTGAATGCCTTATTCGAAATCTATTCGAATGGCCTTTGAATATTCCTTTCGAAACCATTTGAACATATTTCTCTTGAACATATCTTGGTTTTCTTCACTTTTCTCAACATATTTGTTGTAATGTTTCCATATTAAAGACCTAGATGATGTATTTGGTTCCATTTCTAGCACTATTGTTTTAACGTTGAGTTAACGCTGCAGTCGTACGCGTACGAATGGTTCTGAAGTCTTTGCATTTCAATTAGATATTTTAATTAATTAAAACAGCATTTACAATGTCCCCGAAGATTTCTAATGGATTAGTCTGCAATAAACACCGAAATGAGCTATTATTTGTAAGCAGTTATAAGCTTATTTTCGGATGTACCCGAAGGTTTCGAATGGTATCGTTCGGATAAAACCAATTCGATCTTACAGGAGTAATCAGCTTCCTTGAATTGAATTAATCGAATATATTTGATTTCAATTCAAGTGTTTTTGAACTTTTTTCCGAGTCCATTTAAAATTATATTAGTTTCATTTGAAGCAGAATTTGTGGTTTTCAAATGAATTCGTCTACACCCTTATTCGACTCGATTTAACACTCGTACGCAGCCTTAATAGGGAGCAAAGTTCCTAGTTTTTTGCTGTTCTGGGAAGCCTAATACATTGTTTAATACGAGGTGGCAACACCAGTCCCTTTTCTTGCCTTGTTATTTCATCAAATCGTGAATTGTCAATTACTGGTACACTGTCAACTGCTGGTAAATCTATCCTACCATTCAGCTTGGCCAAAATTATGTAAAAATAATACTCGTCCTCAATAAAGCGATTCTGTCCACTTTATCTAAATAAATTAAGAATTTTAGAATAAAATTAGGAATAACAGAATATTTGACGCTTTGTAGCTGCTTGTTTTGTGTTTTCACAATATCACGAGGAACTGAAGTGAAGGAAGAAGAAATTCGTAATTTTGGATGCTGCATATTTCTAGGATGACTCAGAGACAAATTGCAGCTAACTTAAACAGATCTCAATGTGTTGTTAGAGGTGTCCTAGCGAAGTGAAAAAGCGATCGGGTAGGAAGAAAGTCCTGAATTCCAGACCTGAATCTCATGTTCGTCGCCTTTCAATTGAGAGAAATCTTTCTACTGCACGTATTTTTTATGTTCTTGTCCTGGACTGTTCTTGGGGAATGTTTATGTATTACAGCGATGTACACTCATGTAAATATGAAAAGGAACCCCCCCCCCCTTAAAACAATTTTATAAAACAGGAAGATTGAACTTTGCTGAAGTAAAAATGTCATGGGCTCGCCAATGGTATGGATTTTTTCTTTCGGATGAGGAAAGGATTTAACCTAGACGGCCTTGATGGATGGGATGCCTCTGGAATGATCTCGAAAAGAAAAGAATGTTCTGATTTGGAGAACAAATGAATGGCGGTTTAATTATGATTTGGAGTAAAAGTAGTCTGGTTTTGGTGGAAAGTCGAATGAATTCTTGGAGCTCATGTTGAGAGTCTTGGTGGAAAAACTGAACTTTCCAACAAAATATTGTGTCCCTGCCAAACCTCTAACATAATGAAAACATGGGTTTCAAAAAAAATCATAAAACATCTTGTAAATGCGTGTGTATATCTTGCACACTAGATTTACAAAGATCACAGACAGTTTCACACAGTTCACGAACTGAAAAGTGCAATTATGGATGATGGGAAACTGTTATAGAATGTTTGAAGTTACCAGAAGTAATGGATGCCCCACGAAGTAATAAATACGTGGAAATAAGTTGTTTTGTAGACTGAGATTATAATTTTGGCTAAGATCTTTTTTGTTTTACTTCAATTTTTTAAAAATGTATAACTAGAAATCCATGACAAGTTTTAGTGGTCCTTAGATAGTTGAATACAATCAATTTTGTAAAGTAATTTTTTTTCTCTTTCACTAAAATTTTCTGCAAATGTGTGCGATTTTTTAATTTTGTCCATGAGTGCATCTTCCAGGAAAATTAGGAGCGCTACCCAGGACTTTTATCGAGAGAAAAATTAACTTTTATTTACTACTTTTTTTGCGCTTAGTAATGAACATTTGTCGGCTTCTTTTTTCAGATGAGTAATAATTCATACCAATCCGATAATCTGTAGTAGATCAAGTATAACATGAATTTGACTATCGGTTTACGTGTAAGCTATGTATAAAAGGAAAAAAAAAATGACTAAAGGCTCTAAGAGTCTCCGACGCTATTGCTTTCAGTTTGCACCATTTGTTCATAAACTTATTAATAAACTGAAATTACGAAAATTAAAAATCAAAATTGTGAACTTCATTTTCAATAGCCATATATAGGATTTGTCTACTGTACAATTTATTTTGATTTAGAATTAAGAGGATTGAAATTAAAACAAGTCTTCCGGCTTTGGATTAATCAAAATAAGAACCGGTCATTAATCTTCAAAAAATAGAACTAGGATGCATTAATTCAATAAAGATATTTTAATAAAATTTAAGATATTGATATTCAAGATAGGACGCAAATAAAGTTTTCGTTTTAATGAAGATTCGTTCAGTAATCCAGCTTTGTTCATTTCTGATTTACATTTAAAACAATACCATTTTCACTATTAATGTCTTTTTGTTATTTGTTCTAGTTAAACAAAAATAACAAAAAATTTCTTTAAACCTAGCACTAAGAAGCATTCTCGTATTTCCCACTTCAAAAACATTCATAATTAGAAGTATGAACGGTACTAGGTTCAAGTGGTAATAAATAATTGCAATGTGTATGTCAAAATTGAGTTAAAAACTTAAAACAGATACTTTACAGTATCAGTTAAATTAATAACACAATTAGCTAAAACATAGACCACTGATATCATCATCCGGCTTACTCTCCCCATCCTTCCCCCGTCTTCAGCCATCGTCATCAAGCTAAAGAACCTCTTTCCCGGGCTGAGGACGATCCCAGCTGTTGCAAATAGCCCTTACTAGGAGACATAGATAAGAATTAAATTTCTAAACAAAATATCATTATTTCGATCTTAAACTAGAATTTACTTAAGAGTTTCCGTGAAATTTTCAAATACGGATAATTTCTATAACTTTTTTAAAAAATTTTAATGATTTTTTTTTCATATTTTAATTAGATTTTGATAATTAAACCTGGTTTGTATTTAAGAGATATCTCTATAAAATTATATCTTAAATGTCTTGGAAGAAAATAATTAAAGATCGAAATAATTAGTAAAGTAGTGTTTAGTATTCATTCGAAATTCCTATACTATCTACTTTATTCTAGAATTTGGTACATTGCATATGAAAAACATTCACATGCACAATTCGGTAAACCAGACATAGATATCGCTATGAGGCAACAGGATGAATGATTTTGACATACTGGATGGTCAAGATGAAGTCTTGATTAGTAAAAAAAGAAAAAAAAAAAGGAACAGTCGAGTCGTGCTGTATAATTTAGAGCCTAACAACAAAGATATATCAACACCTCGCCCTCGGGCGAGTTTAACAGAAGATTTGGATGGAACCGGGAGACTGTGAGTAAAGTCCTAGGCTTGTGAAAGGACCAGCAAGAGCACATTATGGAACCGCCAAGTAGTCAAACTAGAGAGAATTTTATATATAAGATCATTTCATGTCACCGATTATCTTGTTGCAATGCCAGTAATTTCTGTCTTTTCTCCTCCATCAGTCTCTCCCGGTGCTTGTGGATGTAGTCGCGAACGTTAGGCAGTCCCATGATGACGCATGCGCTGAGGGCACTGCGATAGATGTTCATGTCGGTCGCCTCATACCATTCATTCGTCTTATCGTCGTAACATTCTACGTGAAAGATGGTTGTGACTCCGTTGAAACCGCCGATCGCAAATATCATATCATCGATGAGCTGCAAGAAAACAAAAAGATAATTTAATGAAGACTTCATGGAAAATAGAGATTAATCTTAGTGATGAAATAATGTACATTTTCCATAAAATAAGAAAACACAGATGGAAGGTACAGGATCTTTATACTGTAATTAAAGTTACATTTTGACATGGACATAAACAAAAAAACTACTGGACCAAAAGCTATAATACTTGGTAATATTATACAAAAGGGATGGGAAGTTCATACCAATCAAAAAAAAAATTAGTTCAAAAGGTCACCACCAGCATGGAATGGCGCTCTATGCAATATTCGTATACGAAATTAGACACGAAGACACAGTTAACAAGTCTTTAATCGTTACTAAAAATAATTTTAGTCATGTAACTAATTTTAGTAACGAATAAAGACTTGTTAACCTGTGTCTTCGTGTCTAATTTCATATACGAATATTGCATAGAGCACCATTCCATGCTAGTGGTGACCTTTTGAACTAATTTTTTTTTGGTGGGTATGAACTTCCCATAATATTACCAAGTATTACAGCTTTTGGTCCAGTAGTTTTTTTTATGGCCATGTCAAAATGTAACTTTAATTATAAAGACCCTGTACTTTAAATTTGATGAAAATGAATTTGCCCATTCGGATGTAAAAACTCACGACGACTTCTTGTAGGTTCAAACGTTGGAGACTTTTTTCCTAGAGGAACTCAGCACGGATGTTGACATTCGATGACTTCAGATGATACCATATTCGAAATGGTGATAAGATGACTAAAATGCAGATCCCAAACGTTGAAGACTCTTCCTAGATGGATTTCATTCAGTTTTTAATCAAGCTCTCACAGTCGGATCTGGTGATCGGTTAAACAAGCCAACATCCGTTCAGAGTTCCTCTAGAAAAAAAGTCTCCAACGTGTGGACTTGCAAGAAGTCGTCGTGAGTTTTTACATCCGAGTTGGCAAATTTATCTTCATCAAATTTAAAGAACTTTCCATCTATACTTTCTTATTTTAAGGAAAAATATTATTTCTTCACTTACATTAATGAAGACTATTTTATTTTTAATCTGTTTTATGTATCCATTCAAAATAGTTCTACGAGTTAATCGATCTTTCTATGGTTTCTAATGCCACAGAGATCAGGAAGGTTGCTTTATGATAGAACAGGGAAAGCTTTCCACGTGGCACAAAACTAAAAAAACAAAAATTAAGAACGGGGTCTCTCATCCCTACAACGATAATAGCTCGTCCCGCCTTCCATCAGCTAATCAAATTAGCAAATGTAGGAGACGGGGGCAAGGAAGGAAAATAACAGAGGAAACTCTGACTTGTGAGAGGAAAAGACTTTTCAAAAGGGAGGTGGACACGAATCTCAGCGGAAAAAGGCCTCTAGATAAAGAGGCAAGTGCAGTCACCCTCACAATTTTGTCTATAGGATTTCCCAGAGGGGCAGCAGTCCTATGGAGGAAGAGTCTGTGCGTGTGTATTAAAAAATGTTGGAATTTTGAAATTCTGACGTCAGATTCTTAAAGACCATTAAAAAGTAGAATAAGAATGTCTGTAAGACCCACTTTCTATCTCTTTATCTTCATCGATAAAATTGGGATCAAATCTTTAAAAGTTCCACATTGTCAGGGCCTCTATCACCTAAACGGTTGGAGTAATTGAAAAAAAACCACCAAGAATAAACTGTAAAACAGTACTCGAATATTGTGTACAATCTGAATACACCATTAAAAATAGGGGTTCCTATTTAAGATTTCAAAGTTACACCCTCCCCACAGCCCCCCTCACAAGGGGCAGGGGGTAATTTTTTGGTAATGAATTTCTCCCGCAAAATAATTCACTTTTGATTTTTGGACATTTTTTCTACAATGCTTAGGTTGCGAGATATCTGCCATGTTACCAGAATTTTTGGACACCTGTCACGGAAATCTAACGCCAACTCGATTTCCGATGACACTCGTGCTGGATTTCCGCCTCGAGTTTTCTACAACACCAGTAGGAGGGAGGAGATCCAGGCGACGCGTCATCCGCATCAACACGCCTGCTCCAATAGGGAGAGAGATCGTCGTCGGCGTGGAAAATTCGAAAATCAGAAGGAGGAAGATAGGAGAGAGGAGTTGGACTTGGTTCAGTGCAGAGGTCAGGAGGAAGACACCTTGGACTCGAACAGGGAATTATGTTCCATCGTAAAGACGGCAGGCATTCGTAATCAGAACGGGGAGTACAAGGAACCCCGGGCGGACGACGAGACACGAAGCACGGCAGCGAGCAAGCTGTGCCGTAAAGTTTCCGAGGCGGAGGTTTCCATATCGCTACGCAGCGTGAATGCAGACGGGAGCTATGAAACCAGCCTTTGTGACAACAAAGTGTTTTTGCCGGTGGAACATGCATTTCAAGGTGATTCCCACCAAGACCGTGAGTACTGTATTCTCATTAGGCGGAAACGCCTGCATATTGGAAAATTTCTTCGGAAGTTTCTTTCGTCGGGAGCTTCGCGTTAACTCTCGTGTTAGCGACGCAAGGCCTATCAGTTCCTCTGCGAATTTGCAGTGTGCTACAGGAACGGGTGAGGTAGGCTATTTGTAAATGAAGCCCGACGTGTTTTCGTGAAAGTTTCCCTCCTTTCTTATTTTGTCACGGAAAGGTTATCTTTACCTGTGCTTAATGTAAGCTCTTATACGAGTTTTATTATTTTTCCTTACAGTGGAAAGCGTGCAGGGAACATTTATTCTTGTTGCTGTGATCTCTTTTAGATATGTGTATTACATTATTGTGACTTTAACCGGACATTGACTATTCTTACCTATCTGTTCCCGCTCTCATTTTGTGACAGTGATAAATTGAAATTTGTAATACTTAAGTATTAAGTATTGCTTTGATATTTGTTTATGCACTTTGATATCTGTTAATAAGTAAGTTGCTTACAGTGTTTTGGACAGAAAATAATTTGGAATTGAATTATTACTTTTGTTTGTAAGTGCATGTATTCTTATGAAGGTAGTTAAGATTTACTATGGGTTTTTTTTTAAACTAAGTGACTTTTAGTTTAAGTCACCTAAGAGATTATTTAAGTTAAGCTTTGATAGTTTTTATTTTGTGCTCATGTTTTATTGCATTTTTGTGCTTCCATTTATGTAGTTATTAAAAGTTTATTCAAATTAATCATCCGTCCGCCGTCACGTTCTTTATTCTAATTCCACTGCGTAATTCTGCAACATATAAAAAGTATTCAACCGTGACAACACCCTGTAAATTAAACCATTATTTAATACTGTAAAATCTTCCACAACACTTTCTTCGGAGCAAAATCTAGATATCGCTGAGGTTTTTAATTCTCTAATGAACGACCAGGATTCTGATTGGATCGAGCAAGAATGTGAAGTGAGGGTCAGCACATGGGAAGCGCTTTCACGTTCAAATCTCAGGTTAAGATCCGTTGATGACAAGAGGCAAAAGCCAGACGAAAGCCATGCTGTGAAATCGACGCGTGCTCATTGGATTAGGTCGGGGAAGTAGAATTCCCCATTTCGTCTTGTGGATTGCGCAGCGAATGCTAATGGATAAAGTTGCCTTGCTCAGAAGTAGATTAAAATTATGTTAAAAGACGAGGTAGATGCGGAGTGAAACAAATCTGAACAGCTGACGTTTCGGACAGAGACTGTCCTTTGTCAGAGCTAAAAGGTCTTCACTCTTTTCCACTTTGTGTTGTCTACGATAATTTTATTCCTTTCTTGTTTTCTTTCTACATCCATGTTAAAAGACAAAGATTATCTAGATAGTCCAGTTGGTAGAGCCAACGAGCATGATACTCGTCGTTCCTGGTTCGAATCTAAGTCGCATAATATTTCCTTCAGTTTTTTTCTTCATTAATATCTTTACCTGATGTTTAGAGCCAGTTCGAATTTATTTCTTTCGTATCTATCTATACAGGGCGTTTCAAAAGGTATAATGCAAACTTCACATGCAGATAGGAGGCACGAAGATGAACAGATTCTGTTAATACATGAGGGGTCGGAACTCAACCATTGTCAAGTTAATGGGGGAGCAAATGACAAGTGATAAAGCATACAAATGAAGGCACAACACAAACAGGTTGCAGCTCTTTGGTAAGGATTTCTTTTTTTGGGTGCACATGAAATCAGTTGTGTATCAAACAGCTGTGTCAAGCGTTGAAGATCTGGCAGCTCGCATCGTAGTTGTTTCAGACGATATCAGAGAAATGCCCGGAATCTTTGGCCGCATACGGGACTCCATGTTGCACCGATACCTTGCATGTGAGGCCATGGCTGGCTCACATTTTTAGCATCTTTTGTAAAGCTTCAGTGGATTCGCAGTTCCATAATAAACGTGTGTACAGTACATACTTATTCATGTGTTTTCATGTGCACTCTGATTTCTGCTCCCCCCTCTAACGTTACCTTGGCAATGGTTGACTTCCAACCCCTCATGTATTAACAGCATCTGTTCACCTTCATGCTTCCTAATTGTGTGTGAAGTTTGGATTATACGCTAGTTTTCCTGATCGTTGACCTTCTTATTTTTTTAGGGGAACAAATTGAAGCGTCTTTTTGGCTAGCACAATTCAAACTAATAGGTTAAATTTTTATTTAATCTCCACAGGTAGGAGGATCTTTGGAACTTACTTCACATTTTTAGTGTTAATTATAGCAATATTTATTGAAAAGAATATGTGTATCTACCATTTTATGTACCCTAACAACATATCAGTGATACTTACCCCAATGGCGAAATTACTACGTGGATTATACATGTCTGGTATTGGAACCCAAATATTGGTGCTAGGAGTGTATTTCTCACCACTGCTCATTCGCGAAATTCCATTGAACCCACCTGTAACAACAAATTAATAAATAATCAGAGGAAATGAAAAATTAAAACAAGCTGCTAATATCAAGTGCATTAAAAATATCGCGTTTTAATCTTAATTCAGGAAGAATGGCGATATGAATTCTGAGATTAATCCTTTCTACTAATATAATCTTAGGTCTTTAAAATCCCAAACTTCAATAAAATAATTAAATTGTAATTAAAAATTATTCAAACAATTATTTTACTCCTTTCGACTCCATAGTGGTACCAGAGTTCACCCAGTCTGTATATAATGGGCATAGGAATTTTCCAAGCATAAAAGCAGTTATTATACTCTAGTTCTAAGAGTCCTGATAGCCTTAATCACCGATATTCTTTGAGCCATGAGTATGGTCTCACGTATTTTACGCACATCTTATCCGGATTCACACTTCGTTTCTACACATACGTCCCCATACAGGAATCATATAAAGCAGTATAGTCTACTTTCCGTGTAATATTAACTTGGCCTATCTACTTATGGCCTATATGCATTAATCCATCTAGATTTCATTCATTAGGCCTTCTGCTTCTACAAGAATCTCGAAATAAGGTAGCAGGCTCTTTAACATAATCAGATCAATTTCCAAATTTCTGATATAGTATCTCAAATATGTCCTTTCAGAATCAAATTGGAGCTTTGCTAAAGTCTAGCCAATAAAATATCTGGGTTTCAAACATAGGTCCTTTTATAGTGGAGGATCAGAGTGTCAAATTAGATGGTATATAACGTTGACAGTTTTTGACCACTCTAACCAATTGACCACAACTGTTTCAATGACACATGCAAGCTGAGACCAGTGAGTTCAGATAAATCTATTCCATTTGCATTTTTTAATATCCATACAAAATGATCGCCCAACATACAGTCTAATGTAATTTATCAGTCCATAGGACTGACAATCCTTTAATGTTATTTTTATAGTAGGGACTTAACGTTCTTTATATTCACTTGAAGAAATTTGTGCAATGAAATGCGATTTGGAAAATATCAGTTTTATCTTATAAAACTCCTTAAACTCAATGGGAAGGTGTTTACTGATAAAGTTCTCTGCCTCCTCTAGGCATGCACCTTTACTTTCCTAGCAATGGATTACATCTAAAATATTTAAATTATGTATATTTAAACAATTTCATGTAACAATTGATAAGCACGTTCAAATGTTTACAATAAAATTGCTTTTATATCATCCAATGACAATTTGTTTAACCAAAATATGTAGTCTACTGGTGCAATGCGATACCAATGTACTGTCTGGTGAACCCAACAGAATATCTAATTTGCAGGAAACGATATAAGTCTACAAAGTGTACTCAAACGACTAGGCTATCCTAACAAACACGAAAAGAAAGCAAATCCACATAGAAATTCTTTAATGATTCAATACGAGGAGGATGTATGTTTTCTTTCAGATTTGTTGTTATTCTTGGATAACAAATGTTGAATGGCAGTTACTGTTAATCATGTGAATGCTGTTTTGATATGCGTACAATCACATCACAAGAAAGCAGCTTGACACTGATATTGCTAAGGCGTGAATTCCACATGCGTAAAAACAACGGCAGAAACCACAAAGCAGAAACTGTACTGACTTCAGTTCCTGCTTTCTTCTTGCCGCCCAAAAGAAAATTCCTGTTGTTTTCGAGTTGGTTTGAGTCATAGCTTATAAAGATAAGTGAATTTTCTGTCGGGTAGAAAGAAGAGAGCAGGAAGTGATGCCAGAACGTTTTCTGCCTTGTGGTTTCTGCCGTTGTTTTTACGCATGTGGAATCCACGCCTAAGACTCGTTTTGCCTAATAAAAAGGACAATTGTGCTGTATATATAATTGAGAGCTACACTGTCTAGCGACTTTAATTTTATTAGGTATCTCCTCCCGATGGGCACAAATGGTTCGGTACATTCCCAATGCACGTTAAGTGTCTTGTTTTGGGTATAGATAAATTTAAACAAACTGTCCGTCGGCAGTTTTAAAATAGAAATCACAACGATAATGGAAAACGGCAAATCTATAACCGACTTTTAACGGGGAATGTTCATAGGTGTACGACGTGAAGGGCGAAGCATCTCCGAGACGGTAGTTTTCCTGAACGTTTCCCGTGCAGGTCTCAAGGGTGTATCGAGAATGGTTCATTGCACACAAATTCATCATCCACCTTTACATGGTGAAATTACAGTGGAGATGGATCCAGATATTTTACAATATGATTTATCTTCTTATGCCTTTCGTAATGGTGACTATAACTCTCTTAATATGGTGTTAATAGAAATAGAATGGTCAGCGGTACTCCAGTGGAAGGAAACTGCTCATTCATGACAACAGAAGGCCACTCTTGCTCAATTGACGTCCGAATTTAATCTTGATGCTCAGATAACCATCTCACCACATACAATTAGACACATACTTATTGCGGAGACTGTACAACAGCCAACGGCCTCATCGGATATCGTTGGTGTCGGAGACGAACAGGAAAGCACGCCTTCTGTGCGCAAATTGACACCAGCATTGGGCCACTGACGACTGGAAAAGTATCGCTTGGTCCGATGAGTCGAAGTTAATGGTGCATCATGTTGATGGCCGACAGAATTTGGCGCAAGCAATATAAATCCATAGGGAGCCGTGTCATAGGTATGCTTGGATGCCAGAGCGCACGTAGGCATCGTTGCCAACTCAGTGCATCCATTCATGTTGATATTTTATCTGTAAGCAGATGGGTACTTCCAGCAGGATAATGCACCAGTGCATAAAACCCAAATCCGAATGAAATAGTTCCTGGAACATGATAGTGACTTTTCTTTGCTGCAGCGGCCTCATTAGATGGATCTCTATCTGATTGAACTTTGTGGGATGAGCTGAAAATGAATATTCGCACTGACGCACAATAGCTCAGGAACGCTTTCAATATCTTGATGAATCCATGCCTCAACGAATGTTTGAAGGCGAAAGGAGGCACAACGCGCTAGTAGGCGAGTATACCTAATAAGTAGCCGGACAGTGTATATTAAGAATTAGATCGCTAATGGAGAATATCAAAAATACGCAATGCACTTTTTTAAAGGGTAGCAAATTATACTGAATGATAAATAAGCTATAATACACATTTACCTCCTGATGTCAAGGTTTTGCATTGCTTTCTTTATCACTTTAGATAGAATACTATTTTTAATTGCATAATCAAATTAAAAATAAACAAACTTTATCATAACCTATTTTCTATCTTAATTTAATGTAATCAATAACCAAACTCCTATATTATCTACTTTATTCTAGAATTTAGTGTATTACATATGAAAAAACTCATATGTACAAATACGTAAACCAAATGTGGATAAAGCTATGACGCAATAGAGATGAATGAATGCATTTGATGAGATGAAGAATCGGATGATAGGAATGAATTCAGTTCGTGCTGCTTGATTTAGAGTCTAAATCCAACTAAAAACAGTCTCACGCTCGGGTGAGATTAACAGAAGATTTGGAAAGAACCCGGGAGACTGTGAGTAAAGTCCTAGGCTTGTGAAAGGACGAACGAGAAGACTCAATGGAACCGCCAAGTCAAACTAGAGAGAATTTTATATGTAAGGTCATTTCATGTCACCGATTATCTTGTTGTAATGCCAGTAGTTTCTGTCTTTTTTCCTCCATCAGTCTCTCCCGGTGCTTGTGGATGTAGTCGCGAACGTTAGGCAGCCCCATGATGACGCATGCGCTGAGGGCGCTGCGATAGATGTTCATGTCGGTCGCCTCGTACCATTCATTCATCTTATCATCGTAACACTCCACGTGAAAGATGGTTGTGACTCCATTGAAACCGCCGATCGCAAATATCATATCGTCGATGAGCTAAATTGAAAATAAAAACAAAAAAATATTAGATCTATAAATAATTATGCCTTCATAAAAATAGTTGCTTAATTTATATCACAGGATGCTTTTCTTTTTGAAAAGCAACTTTAACTCGATTCTTAACACAAACAAATTTAAGGCACACTAATTCAAGTAGTATCTGCAGACGATTTTGGAAGAGCCTTGCCACTATCTTCAAAACAAGAATCCACTCCTTTCCTATAATCTCAGCTAAAAGCATATTGAAGGATCTACCGATCAAACAGGAAATGACCAGATTTGTTCCTGACAGCACCGAATGCCATTATTATCATTCATATTCTAATGTGTTCAGTGTTTGTTTTATGTTTAGTTTGGTCTAGTATGATTTCATGTCAAATCAATATGAATACTCCGTTGTCAGACTGCAATGTACTACACACTCGTAAAGAGCTGTAGTGAGATATTAAAAAACTCAAACCGAAAATCAAGTCCAAGAAACGTGGGAAGCTTCCAGAACGCATATTTTATATCAGAACAATGCTTGTTCTCATACGGCTAAGAAAACATTCTCATGCATATGTTCTCGCTGTTATATTTCCACTTATATTAGAAAATGAAGGAAAACGTACCTTCACTTCTCTGTTTAAAAACGGTGTAACTTGCATACCCGTGATTAAAAATTCAAATTTATACGTGTCTAAATATTTTCTTTTACTTTCCAACTTTCTAGCATAATCATCTATAGTGAACAACTCGGTGCTATCAGTGAAAGGAATTGATTTATCTTCAAGAAAATTCGGGGCCTAAAATATAGGCAGACAGATTCTAAGAAAGAAATTTTTTACTGTTAATGGAGTAAAATTGTCATTTTACAGGTACAAGTTCGGTTTATATCAGAGTTTCAGTACATGGTTTGCTACTATGCACTCTTTCAACGAACCTTTAGCAACGATCAGCGTTCCTCATTTATGAACTAAGTTTGCTGTATACAGGGTGTTTCAAAATTATGTACAATAAATTTAGTGACACATTCTTCAGGTCAAAAGAAGACGAAAATGTTCTATAGCACTTTGTCTGGAAACGATTTGTTTGCGAGTAATCCAATATGATAGAGTAGGGAAGCACGGTAGTTAGCGGACGATATTTTAGCAGTTCCAGCGTTTCGACCCAACACTAGGGTGAGTGGTTTGTTCCATTTAAACCTACTTTAGGGTTGTTCCATTAGTTGTGTACGCTTGTTTCCATTACTGTAGTTTCACTACTGTACATCCACTAGGAATATCAATTTCAGAACGTTTGCGTGCTTTGACATACGCATTACGATTTACGTAAAAAAAAAAAGTCATGTACACGTATTCTAGTGCAGAATACACTGACATACACCTAATGTATGGTCTTGCGGACGGAAATGCTGTGGAAGCAAGAAGACTCTTCCAAGAACGCTTTCCGAATAGACGTTTGCCAAATAACCGAACATTTGTATCTGTCGACAGACATTTGAGGGAGCGTGGTTCCTTTGGCCGTCAAACAGGACAAGGGTGGCCTGTAGCACATTCTCCGGATGAGGAGGATGTGATAATTGACATCATACATGATGAACCACAGACAAGCACCCGTCGTATTTCTTCCATGGTACACATTCCGCACTCATCTGTTTGGCGCATTCTTCACCGGCAGCTTTTGCATCCATACCACCTGCAACTGGTTCAGGCACTGAACCCAACGGACTATCCACACCGACAACGATTTTGCCAATGGATACAACGTCGTCATGCTGCAGACCCTAGTTGTCTCAGCCAGATACTTTTCACGGACGAAGCAACCTTCACCCGGACAGGAATCGTAAATTCTCACAACCAGCACCATTGGGCAGATGCTAACCCGCATGTTACCAGAGCTCGAGCGCATCAAGAGCGTTTCTCCGTGAACATTTTGTGTGGAATTGTCGGAAATAACTTAATTGGCCCTTATGTGTTGCCGCCACGATTGACTGGGCGAACGTATCTTTTGTTTCTGCAGAATGCATTGCCAGAATTACTGAAAGATGTTCCTCTTTTGATAAGATCTAACATGTGGTTCATGCATGATGGCGCTTCAGCACATTTCAGCCATGTTGTGCGAGCACACCTTAATGCTGCATACACGAATCGGTGGATAGGTCGAGGTGGACCGGTAGCCTGGCCTGCAAGATCACCCGACCTTAATCCCTTGGACTTTTTTCTGTGGGGTCATGTGAAAACGATCGTCTACAGCACAGAAGTTCCTAACATTATGGATCTGCGACAACGAATTGAAAATGCATGCCAAACCGTTCGTAATGCTGGCGACGAACTCTTCCATGACATCAGACGGTCGCTCATGCAACGAGCCGAAGCGTGCGTGCGAGCTGGTGGCGGGCACTTTGAACAATTCATGTAATTTGGAGCCACGGGTTTAGTTGGCTGTATCGCGTAAATAAATCGTTTCCAGACAAAGTGCTATAGAACATTTTTGTCTTCTTTTGACCTGAAGAATATGTCACTAAATTTATTGTACATAATTTTGAAACACCCTGTATATGTTTTCCTTTGGTCTGATGGGTGTTATGCTCTTTTGCTGCTTATAACTATAGAGCACCTGTTATATATTTTTCTAATCTTTGCATTGGTGATATGCAAGAGAGCTATTGTTCACCATTACTATGTTACATTTGATTTTTTACAAAATTTTTAACTGCACCTAAACTTAATCAAATAAATTGAAGTTTCTTTGTAATTTTAGGATTACTTAAATATCCATAATAGGTGTTGTAAGAAGGCAGAGGAACAGGAAACAAGTATATAGAAAGAGCAGTACAGGGTGCGGAAGGTATTTGATGACAGATTCACGTCAAGAAAGAAAACAGAGATATAAGTCGAGATAATAACTTTATTATCGAAACATATCATGAGCATACACAAGAAAACTTCTTGTTATATGGCTATTCAATGAATCCGCCTTCTGCTTCTATAACTGCTTCAATGCGAGATCGAAACCGTCGACATGCGCGAATCAAATGGTCATGGTTCATATTGGTCATTACTCGAACAATGGCAGCTTTCAATTCATCTTTGGTGTTATCGGGGTGCTCATTGACCTCTCTCTCCATAACGCTCCATATGTAGTAGTCCAACGGAATCAGGTCAGGGGAGTTAGGAAGAATCATCGGAGGAAATCCACAGCAAATCAGCTTCACACGGATTTTTCAGCTTGTTTAAGAGCCTTTTTGATCTGAATAGGCGGTTTTCCCTTGTTTTGTCTGACATAAACTGACCTCTTCGCCTAACATACGAGTGATATCTGACGTTTTCATGGACAACATTTCTGATTGTTCCTTCCGACACATGGAGATCTTTGGCAAGTGACCTCATGGATGTTCTGGGATTGTCATCGATGGCCTGCTGCACTTGCTGAATAAATTCAGGTGTTCTGATGATGTCAGAGCATGTGGCATGCTTTTTACGCTTTGCTGCTGGTGCAACATTGCCATCTTCGGTCTCCAACTCCTTCCGCACTTTGTGGACGAATGATCTTGCTACCTTTAGAAATCGTGATATCTCTAAATCGCTGTGCTCTGCCTTTATTGCCACGATTACTGCATGTCTCTTCATGATTTGTGTTACTTGATGGTCCGCCATTTTGCTTTCCGGAAACGGAAAGGACATACAATTTACTATAGTGCAGCACTAGTAAAACGAAGGTGTGTCCTCAAATACCTTACGCACCCTGTATTTAATCAGCTGTACACACGTTTCTCAAAAGAAGTCACCCATGGCGTGTAGGCATGCATCCCACTGTTTGGGGAGATGTGAAATTGATGTGGCTTGCTGTTTGAACTGCTTCTTGCACCTCCTCATCGTTTTTGAATAGTTGTCCCTTGAGGAATTTCTTCAATTTAAGTCACAAGGGGACAAATCCGGGTTGTAAGGAGGATATTCGAGAACTGCCCATTTCTTCTTGGCTAGTGCATCCACAACTTTTGTGAGATGCGGTCGTACATTGTTGCGGAGAATGATCACTCCTGACGACAACATGCTGGGTCTCGTATAAGATACCTTTATCGTTTGTACAAATTTAAAAAATTTGATGTGGACACCCAGACTTCCTTGTACGCCTCTTAAATTACATATACACATTTCTGCTGCACTTCATTTAAACTTATTTCATTTGAAAGTGAGATACGATCCTCTAATTCTTTAATAATTCATTCTTTAGTTACACAATTACTAAAACTAGTATATCGAAATTTGACCAATTGTGTAAACGTTGAATTGTAGCTACGAATATTGAAATATAAACACTGCAATTAAATCGACAAATCTCACGCGAATTAAAATCTCACTGATGGATATAGGTCGCCATCTATCTGTATCTATTCGCATCCTATCGGTATAGGTTTTTAATTAATCTCGACTAATTGTGGTCGCAGACTTGAGTTTTTTTTCTGCGCTTCTATAGCACAGTACCTTTCGAACGAAATAATTTCATTCCTCTCTTTTTATAATAAATGCCCCAAAAATGTTCCCAATTTCGACGTTCATAGACATTAGTTTTTATTAACATCAAATATTTATAAAATTGTTAATTCAACAATCTTATCTGAAATATTAGGATCTTACAAGGGAAGGCATTGGCTTTGGGACACCGATTTGAATTATATTGCATCTGTGAATACTACACTGTTTACGTGTCTTCATCAAAAATTACTAATAGGCAATATTCAATTATACTCAAGAAAAATGGCCGTAAAAATTTCCTTAGCATTTTTTATTAGTTTATACAGGGTGACCCAAACTTATCCAGCAAAATTATTTAGGAACCTTGTATGGTTCAAATGAAACAAAAAATGTCCTATAAACAGTACATCTAGTTTCGATCGTGTGTGAGATTTCAACATTTGTCTATTTTCTTGTAGAGTTGTTAAAGTAAATAAATAAAACACTTGAGAGTGCAGATCACTTTTATTCTGCATACTGACAGAACATCACATTGAACTACAAAACAAAACTAAAATGATACAAGGAATAAGAATAAGAAGAAAGTACCAAATCACTGTCGAGGAAGCCCCTCAAAATGGTTGCCCCCAGCTCCAATGCACTGGTTACATCTTCGGCCAACTGAGCTGGTAGCTGCCACAATCTGGTCGGGTGTAATTGCTCGACTGCAAGCTTGAATGGATGCATTGAGTTCATCTCTGGTGGTGGGAGGATTGCTGTAGACCTCCTCCTTCAATGTTCCCCACAGAGAAAAATCTAATGGGGTGACGTTATGTTGCACAATATGAGCAACTACTCAAATCAACCGCCAAGTCAATAAAATACCTTTCACACATGTTACAAGTACGACGATTCCTCTTCTTGTTTGGCATATGCAAAACAGGAAGAGTACATTTAAGAATAAATAGGCAAACCTACGTTTTTTCTAGGAAAAGACTCTAAATAAAGGAAAATATACAAACGTCATATCTCACACACTATCGAGACTTATAAATGTAATGTTTATACGACATTTTTAGTTCCATTTGAACCATACAACGTTCCTATACAATTATGCTGGATAAGTTTGGGTCACCCTGTATATTAATTTTGTTACACGTCGCTCAAGTAGATATGTAGTATAAGTGAGAATGTGTCCGATCCGTAATCATGCACCATCGATTCGAATCCGAGTTTATATATTTAACTTTTTTTTAAATTTAAATACATTGATTTATTAATAATTATTAATATCTGATTGTAAAACAAATTTTTTTTTAAAATTTATGTATATGAAGTGGGATTCGAACCGATGTGCCTTCCCAAATATTTCATTAATTAAAATTTTATGGCTATAACTCTGGAACCAATGAAAATAAGTACCACTTATGATATATCGTTGAAAAGCTCTCAACCAGGGCTTATTACTGCAGTAAGAAAAAAATCAAAATCTAAATGTTTTAAAATTGAAACTCCGCTTTATTTAGAGGTCGGCCTGTATACACATTTTTGGCCCAGCCGATTGCAATCAAAAGGGGAAGTGTTGCCAACTTAGCAGATTTTCCGCTAGAATTAGTGGATTTTACACTAAAATTATGCAAAAATCCACTAGAATCTGCTAAAAACAATAGAATCTAGCGGATTTTTTAGTTCGGTTTTAGCGGGAAAAATTTTATTTGAGTTGGCAACGCTGCTAACAACAGTCCTAAATAAAAATTTCAACATTCTACGGCTGATCGTTTTTGAGGTATACGAGATAGGCACGTACAGACGTCACGCTGAAACTAATCAAAATGGATTCAGGAATGGGCAAAATGGATATTTCCGTTGAAATCTGAACATCAAAATTGTTCGCGATTACAATACTTCCTTTACTTCGTACAAAGGAAGTAAAATGGAGGTTGTCCGATAAGTTACTGTGCAGTGAAAATGGTGGACTGAAACAACAATTTCGTTCAAAACTCCAGCAAATCTTCGTCAAGTGTTTAAAAATTTGCAGCGTCGTATGCAGACATGTTTTCAAGTCGCAGGATGACATTCCAATCTGTAGATAAAAGTCCCGTAAGTATAACTTCAAATTTCACTCAACCATTTCCACTGCACAGTAACTTTTCGGACACCCTGTATTAATAGTTCGATGGTTGGATCTTAACTTGAAAAAAAGATTAAAGAGAAAACATTTGTTATTTATTAGATATATTAAAAATTTTTAATATTTTTTTTAAATTTGTACTTAAAATTATTTAAATCTCCTTTTCAGAGAATTCTAGAAAAAAAGGTAAAAGGCAAGCATTGTTGCGTATGTTTCTTAGACCACACAATGTGTCACAATAGATGTACACACTTCTTCGTCAACAGTGAACCCAGGTATTTTAAAAGATGGATCTATTACCACAAGAATCGGACTGAAATCAAATATCTTTTATTAATTCATGATATTCTCGGATAAACCCAAGTTAAGAGGATATTATGTTTTAATTTGCAGAATAACATTTTTTATATTGTATTTGAATTGCAAAGTTTCTTGTGAAGCTCCTTCATGTTCAACGAAAATTGCTTGTATTAAGAAAATATTAAAAAAATGGTAACACATTTTCAGTAGCTGAAATTCTTCTTATACACTGACTGGTTCCAACGTATGAGTGGCACATGCTAATTAAATAAGATATTCGGAAATGGATCACGGAAAACCCATAATCAGTAACATTTATAACTCGTCAGAAAATGGAAAATAGTAAAAAATTAACAATTTAATTTTAATGAGCTTTTACGGAAAAAAAATCAACAAAATTATGGTTAACTTTATATTTTAATTTGTCTTTCTTTATTATGATGAAATTTAGGTTATGGAAATATTTCGACAACTGTATGCATTAAATAGATATATTTTAAAACATTCCGAATATCCGTGGGATTAATATAAATTATGGAAGTTTTTTCGGATACTTTTTAAAGAGACGTTTGATTTCTGATTGCAGAATTAACCAAGAAAACACGAACCTAGAAATTTCTTGTTAAACTACTGAAATTAATAAATTACTGCATTTATTTCTACTTGCTTTATTAAAAATAATTTCTAATGACATTCAACATATACAGAATGATCTTGTAAAAGGCAGAAAATATATCTTACACCCTAACTTCCGCTGTCACCTTCAAAATAGCCACTTCACTAATTTGTTTGCACCGATCCCAGCGATTTTTCCCATTTTTGGAAGCACTCCTGGAAGTCCGAAGGCTGTAAGGTGTTCAAGACTAATTGCGATTCCAAATGGATATCTTTAATGAAGTCAAAAAGTCGCCCTTTCATTTTAGGGAAGAGGTAGAAGACGCGGAGGGCTAGATCAGAAGAGTAAGGAGGGTGGGGGGGGGGGACCGTTGCCGTGTTCTTTTTTTGTCAGAAATTCCTTCACAACGAGCGAGGTGCGTGCGGGCGCGTTGTTATGGTGGAGCAACCAATCTTTGTTCTTCCACAACTCGGGCCGTTTGTGCGAAATTTTTTCTCAGTGTCTTCAAATCCTCAGTAAAACTTCCTTGTTGACACTTTGACCAGGTCGAATAAATTGAAAATTTGCAGAAGCACAAGAACACGTTGCAACACAAACAGCAATAACTCACAAAGAAATGCCCCTACGATTACGAAACTTGGCAGAGCAGCAGCTGAAAAGTGCACTAAGAGTGCACTAAGCGGCAGAACCTCTTGGTGTTTTTGGTTTGGGCGGAATATTCAAATTCTCGGATACATTGAGTATTACCAACACTAGAAAGGACGCCTCACAACTAAAAGTCATACATTCTTACATCGTAATTCGACCATTGTTAATCATATTTCTATCAATAATAAAATCTTCTAAACATTCCAAGGCGCTTTAGCAGTGAAGCTGAAATGTTCGAGGGCATATTGAAAAGTAATGCCTCCATGGCTGTAACTTTTTTATTTTTTAACCGATTTTCAAAATTCTTTTTGTATCTGATACTCACATTTCTCCTTTATGTAATGCACTATTCACTTTCCACGCATTGTACCAACCCGTCGGAGGGGAATTCCGGGGTTGTTGTCGACACCAAGACCGAACGGCAGGTTTCACCTCGTCGTCAGAACGCAACTCATGCCCCTTAAGGTGCTCTTTCCTCTTTGGGAAGTGGTGAAAGTCGCAAGGTATAAAGCCTTTCATTTTTGAACTGCAGTTTTTCATCTTTGAACTGTAGACGCTGCAACCCCCTCTGATGTGTGGCGATCGTGTGCGGACAGGCGTTATCGTGCTGCAGAAGAGGATCCAAAGCTGTCATTGAATCCTCGTGTCGACGACCACCCCGGAATTCCCCTCCGACGGGTTCACCTGACTAGTCACGCGTTGGTACAATGCGTGGAAAGGGATGGGGACTATGTCGAAAAGTGAATAGTGCATTACATAGAGGAGAAATGTGAGTATCAGATACAAAAAGAATTTTGAAAATCGGTTAAAAAATAAAAAAGTTACAGCCATGGAGGCATTACTTTTCAGCCCACCCTCGTATTTATACATTTATTAACAAGAAATTACTCTCCCCGAGTAGGGTAAGGCAAGTAGCAGACCCTGCGGTCATCTATTTTTACCACTTTATTTGCATTTTTTACCTCCCCCCAAGTTTTTTAATTAAAACATTGATTTTCTCGAACGTAGTTTGTATAAAATGCAACAAGATTAAACAGAGCATTAAAAAACCGACTTTAATGAAACTTTCACTATCGCCTAGCTATATCAGTCCATATCTTGAAAACTACTAAACCGATTTTGATGAAACTTGGATTTATCCCTAAGTTGAAAGACACTTAATCCAATAAAAATAAGTATTATTGCAATTCGATTTCTAGTTTCTGAGAAATACTTGGACAAACATACATACATAATACACACCCATACGAAATTTGACATACTTGTTTAGAAGCCCACATGGACTAACATATATGAATATTGTGCAATTCCAACAATATTACATACATACGCATCGAATTGATAACCTTTTTTTTTGAAGTCTGTTAAAAAACTATGTATCTTTCCTTTCTCATCATTTCCGATGGAATGACATATCACATGCCATATGCTACCATAGTTCTAACGACCAAGTGACTGCCACCCCCACAATTCCGACTCCATGGGGCCTAAACTTCATAGTAATGTAGATCGTATCTACAGGAATCTGTAAACTGAATTTCACTCCTTTACGTACCTAAATAGCACATATATCCTTTGTCCTCTCTGAATCCCATCCCCGTAATCCCGACCCCAGTGCACCAATCAAAACCAAACAAAATAAAATTTTGTAAACATTCCAAGGAGGAGCTTTAGAATGAAGCAGAAATACATTTATACGTTTATTTAAAA
>JAHWFO010095468.1:125599-165645 GCA_023313115.1 Rhysida immarginata | reverse complement strand
TCCATAAAAGTGTTTAGCCTGGCATTTTTTAATTTGAGAAAGCAATAAATATTGCAAATTGTTAAGTTTTCACTTCTGTTAAAATTTTTATTACAAATTTATTTTAAAAATTCATTTTAATTAAAAATAAGAACTTGTGAAAAAGTGATAGATATCAATAAAGATAGTGAGACATTTAATATTTTTAACATCACCATTTTTATTAATTCAGAACAAAAAATTGTAGTTTCTCCCATAGGTTAACATTAAAAAATTGCTGCCTTAGGGTGGATAGTACAATCTGCTATCTGGTGTCTTCTGATGTCTAAATTCTTCCCTTTGGAGCCATGATAGTTCTGGGCAGGAGTGAGCCGTGGAGTAATTAGATGTCTGGCTGCTTTGTTTTTGAAGATTTTGGACCCGAGGAATTATTAATTCAAAACCATTATTCAAAGTTGTTCTGCGTACAACTGTACAAACAGACAAGAAAAAGGATCAGGAATCATTTTCCACAAAAATAAATCAAAAATGCGTAACTAAAATGAAAATACGTTACTGAAAGACAATCGAAACGAAATTGAAATTGAAACCATGATCGAAAAATTGTTTATAAAATATAATAAAATACTTCAAATACAAAGTAAACGAAAAGATAAACTTATCACTCCGTGATCGGCGTGTGAAAGAATTATTAATCAGCTACTCTCGTGTTTAGCCATGTGTTTTGCATCATCTTCACTCACTTTCAGCCATGACAGTTCTGGGCATGGAGCTTCCCAATTTGCTTCAAGTTACAACAATAGGATTCGGAGTCTATCTTTAATATACGTCATTGCGGTCTATAGATATTCATGGTCATTTTCCATTGTTTCGAGAAGCTAAGGAAAACAGATCGCGCCAGGTGCCGCATAAATCGCACTATTCCCGACCGCAACCTGCGATAGAGATTTTCATTGAAACTGAATACGAAAGTAAAGTTTCTGTCTGCCGATAGGGTGGCACTGCAGGCGGAGTTGGGCAGATTGTACATACAGCGCCATTTTTCAATAGAGTTCCCGCCCTACCGGGAGCTAGAAACTTTAGCTTCATTTTAACAATGGAGCTCGATGACCATGAATATCTATAGACCGTGCTTGAAACTAATATCAAATACCGTGCGGCAGTAGGAAGTACGATTTTATGATGTCTATGTATGTAAAACTGCCGAACCTAAGTGCTGCTTTAACAATGTATTAAATAAATTTAGATGGTTAAGATTTTATCCGAGCTTCTAATTCCTAGATTAATTAAAATGTTCTTCTTTTCTATTACTATTTCATGACCTTAGTATAATTTTTATTACTCTTAATACCTATTGATAAGCATATATTCTTAAGTGCCGGAAGGAAAAAAATTCTCGAGAAAATATGTTCAAAAATTCAAAAGGAACATTCAGTAATTGCAACTCATTAATATCTTCAACAATGTAAAGTCATATACGGTGTTGTTAATAGTTTCATAGTGAAGTTATAAAACATCTTTACGGCAATAGCAGGACATTCAGAAAGATTCTATTTCGATAACTTTAATTTGTAAGACAGAGTATAAGGAATTCTAAAGATGTTTATTTTTAAGTCGAAATCGTTTGGTTCGGAAGCTTTCAGCTCGTTAACGGCGAAATTTTTCTCCAAAACCATTCACCGATTAGCCAACTTCGATATCAACGAAGATTTGAAAGCTATGCTAAATTCCGTTGACGTCTCGAATTTGTCTGCAAAACACAAGACGAAGTTGGAACGGTATCTGGCCCTCTTGCAAGATCCCTGCTATTCTGTATGGCCCTTCGCTCGATGTATGTACATTCGAAAGTTTTTTCTCTTATTAGAAAAGAACCTGGAATCCGAAGTGCTAGAGGGAATGCTGAAGCCATTAGAAACTCGATACGGTTGTAAACGGATGACGAAGAAGACTCGATCTGAAGTTCATCCGGGGATTAGAAAATTACATCGCATTGTATTAAACTCAAGTACGGAATAAATGGAAGAACTTTAGAGAGATAACGCGAAAACGGTAAGATCGTTTACAGCTGCAGTAAGTACCTCCAATAAGTCGTTATTATACAATACCTATGTTGAATTTTCATTTATAGTTATTAATTAATTACTATGTACCGGGCTTTGCAAAAGTTCTGTTACACTCGTGACAACCCTCAAAGAAATGAACACGACGATGTTCTCGATGCAGTTAGACATGTTTTTATTGTGCCATCATGTAGAATAACATTGTAATTAGTCATTTAATCAATGTAGCCACCATCTGCATCAAGAACCCGCTCCAGACGAGGCCGAAAAGCCTTACAAACTTTGCGAATGTAGTCCTTCCTCATTCTGGTCCACACACGGTTGACAGATGTTTTCAGCTCGTCGACGTTGCTGTGACGGACCTTGCAGGCCTTCCCCTCGACATGCGCTCACACGCTGTAGTCAAGTGGATTGAGATCTGGCGACTACGGAGGCCAAAAGCCATTCGACCAGAAGGTCATGTTGGACCCCAACCAGTTTTGCAGTGTTGGCCGTGTGGGCAGGGGCACCGTCCTGTTGAAAGATGTAGTCCGCATTTCTTCACCCAGGGAAGAACTTTTGTGGCCAGGATGTCCTTGTAATCAGCCGCCGTTAGCCGGTATCCACTTGAGAACCACACGGGTGGCATTTTCTCGCCATTCGACGCCACGATTCCGAGCATCATCACAGAGGCCGGGTGCTTGGTTGTAGACACGTAGCGGACTTTGGAGATGTCCTGGCCGAAGCTTACCACGCAGTCGTTTTGCTTGTTGACGACAGGATCGACCGTGAAGGTCTTTTCGTCAGAGAAAATGACAATTCGCTCGCCATGACTCTTCAAGTCGTTGAGAAGATGGCGACAGCGCTCCCGACGTTGTTCCCGTATCACGCTCTTTCCACCTTCTTCTTTGACCGCTCTGGACACTGTGGACACCGAAATTTTCTTTTTCTTTGCGAGCGCAGTCATTTTGAGCCTCGGGTCTTGTTCGAAGGCTTTTCTCACAGCCAAACGGTTGACGACTTGAGGTCTACCTGAACGAGGTTGATCTTTAAGGTCTCTCCCATTCTTGAGCCTGTCCGCAACTCTGTGGATGGTCATCCGGCTGACTTTGAGGAGCTTGGCAATCTCGGACTTCGTGTGGCCCGCGCGCAGGAGAGCAGCGATCTCTACTCGTTTCGTTTCCATCGCTTTTGTCGTGGACATTAGGATCACTCAGAGGTTAACACGTAATTTCCAATATATTATTTGATCCTTTTGTGGAAATGGAATTATCCAAATCATGAGCAGTCCATTTTTTGGGGGATGTAAAGAGTGTAACAGAACTTTTGCAAAGCCCGGTACATACCCATTAATTAATAACGAGTTAAAGTATTAAGTTATATCCACGCTTTTCGACGTTTTATCATGGAACACCTCTGTGCTCTTTAAACGTTGCAGTAAAAGATAAATATAACATTATTTATAGTTACCATTTGTTTCCAGACAAGCGAACACCTAAGATACGAAGAATTGGTCCAACTTAATAACCAACCTTGAATTACACGTCAAACCTTGAATTATTGCAGCCCTTTGCTCTATGAAATGAAAACAAATTTCAAAAGGTATAAAAGACTAAAGACGCTCAAGTATTATTTAATTCCAAGAAACGTTAATATATTAAGGTTAGTTGTAGTAGGTTAAGTAAGGTAAAAAAGTATTCGCAAATATTATTAAATTTGTGCAATTAATGTGCAATTGGCTTCCATATTTTAAACTTCAAATGTTTAAACGGATTGTTATTTTTTTTTTTACTTCAACTGTTAAAAAGACGAACGATTGTCAAAGTGTGATTAACAAACATATAACATGGTGTTTGCCAAATTAAAATCAAAATTTTTTACTAAACAATATTTTGTAAAAATATTTCGTTTTATTCGTCGAATTTTCTCTTAAATTGTTTACGATCACTAAAGACTGTGTGATCATTACTGTAATTCACTTATTTGGCCAACTAAAGGATTTTGTAATTTTTTGGCAATTTATTAAAATTTTATGAATAAAACTGCAAACAGAGGTTTCATTCCTTAATATACCTTCATTTTCAAAATTTAAAATAATTATTATAAATCCATTGCCTAAATTTATTTAAATTGTAACAAAAATAATAACATGATCTTTTTACAGATAATGCTTTGGCATTTTTTCCATGCTTGTCTAAACATTTGTTCTGACGATATACCAACACGTCTATGCCATCATTGATGAATTGTGTCAAATACCTGAAGCCACGTCAGTGTGGATTCGTGATTTGGATAGTATCAGCTATAGCAGTTGGACATTTTAACACATAGCAATACAGTGTGATTCAAATCGTGTGTAAAACAATTTAAGGGGGTATTATAGAGGTCAATGTATACACAAAAAGCCCTATTAATATGGGTCCAATTTTTATTTCTTTTCAAGTTACAAGAAATGTTCAAAGTGGCCTCCTTGAGCCTGAATGCAAGTAGTGACGTCAGCATACTCTGCGGACGTCAATCGATTCATGATGTTATGATAGTTTGCTACAGTTGTCTACGAATGTACATAAATTACTTGCACATTACTTCCCTTCAGTACGTGGAGTTCACCTTGGTTAATCGATTTCATGAACTCTTAGAAGATACACCTCTTGCAATCCGTCAAGAGATATGGTTCCAACACGATGGGGCCCCTCCTCATTTTGGTAAAGTTGCTACTGAATGGCTTAACATGCACTTCCCTAACAAATGGATTGGGCGCAATGGGCCCATAGCATGGCCACCTCGCTCACCGGAACTTAATCCACTGGATTACTATCTGTGGGTACATTTGAAACAAATGTTGTGCAGTGTCCAGTTTGTTAGAAACATTTTCTTGGAGAAACTCGCAACACCATACGCCAAACACAAATTTGACATCCTTAACAACGCTGATACCTCTGTAGCTAAACGTTTTCATTCCCCTGGTCACTCCAAGATGGTAGTCTTTATATTTTTCGTTAAAATTTCCATAATAAAAAACAGAAAGCAGTTTGAGTCGTTTCTCATTTGAAGATTCAATTTCCTTACCCTTAATGGCATTAACCTTAGCAAAAGTACCATTCCTTCACTGCCTTTCCCCCATCCCCCTCTCATTCCAGTTATTCCCTAACTTCTCACAGGACTTTCTTTGCTCCTTCCTTTCTAGAGTTCTTTTCTGAGCCTTTGTTTCTCCCTCTCCACAATCCAACCCCCCCCCACCCTATCTTCTTATCACATTTTCAACTTTGTCTTCTTCTTAGTATTTTTGTTCTAATATTTTTTTTTCTTCTTTTTCACTTCATTTTTGTTGTTCAGTTCTAATATTTTTTTAAATTATATTAATATTTTCTTTTAGTTTTTTGTCACTTTTTTCATATGCATATGTCATTACTAATACACTTTTTTCATTGCGCCCCCTCCCCTCCCCCCTCATCCTCTATTAGTCCTCGTTCTGGTCCTCCTTGGTTAAGAGAAACGAAGTAGGTTTCCTGAATATCGCGAAGAGGCAACCAAAAAAACACGGCATTTAATAGCATCAGCATGCATATTCAACCCTAGTTTAGTTAAGAGAACCAGCACATCATTTCCAGGCCTTCCCATTAGTTCTCTTCTGTTCTCCCTAGTCAATAATTTCTCTCCTCCTATTGTCTGTGTATCGTGGTCTATAGAAGTTACAGACGGTCATCGAGCTTCCGGGCATTTATTTAGTTGATGCCCAATGTTAATAGTGAGCTATGCGATGCATTCACGTTGGTTCATCAATTTATTTAAAAATTTTGCAAAATACACAAACTTCGGCAGTAATATGTTATGAAATTCTGGCCCAATTCAATTCAGGCTCCATTGAAACTGAATGAAGCTAAAGTTTCTAGCTCCCGATAGGGCGGCACTGCATGCGCAGTTGGGCCGATCATACATGCAGCGCCACTTTTCAATTGAGTTCCCGCCCTATTGGAAGCTAAAAACTTTAGCTTCATTTTTCAGTGTAGCTCATGACCATTTATTTCTAAAGACCATGGTCTACACACAAGGTTACGCGGATGACATTGTCTTCTACCTATCGGGAATTGATAAACGTGAACGATACTTGAGTCTCAACTTTCAAAAGACCACACTTGAGCCATTCACTATAGAAGGAAAACTATTCAAATACCAACTTTGTTTGGGAATAAGGTCAAATTGTCTAAGGAAGTCAAATATCTGGAAGTAACGCTGGATAGCAGATTGACTTGGAATCAATATCTTGAAAATTTTATTACTAATCAAAACTGGGACTATATTGTTGTAGAAAAATCCTAGATAAATGCTGGGGCTTAAAACCAAAATTAGTGCACTGTCTGTATGTTACGACCATTCGACCCATTTTAACGTATTGTGCTCTGTTTTGGTGGCGGAAAAACAAGCATTTGACTGTGAGAACTAAACTGGCTTCCCTTCAGAGGATAGCATATCTGGCAACCACGAGTGCTCTGTCAACCAAAGCTATATGATATAATATTCTTCTTGGTTCCACTAGATATTTATATCCGTGGGGCAGTGTTGCCAGATTTAGTAATTATTTTAAAGCGCTTGGCCTTTGTTGGACATTGTTAAACAATGCACAAAACAATGAAAACAAGGACACGCGCTTTAAAAAAATTACTAAATCTGGCAACACTGCCGTGGGGTCGACTGAATAATCAAGGGTTATAGCTTGACTTCCCGGGTGTGAAGTCTCACACCTCCATTAGTCAGATTATGACCAGCCACATTCTGCAAATGCCCTCCGACGTACTGGAAATACAATCCCTCCCTGAGCACTCCTGTGAGGTCATAATAGACCCCGTAGGAGAGCGGGAAGTAAAGGGGTTTTCCTATCGAGAGTATTGTATGATATACGGATGGTTCAAAACATAATGGCAAAGCAGGATATTTTCTGTGGTAATCCCAAAAAGTTTGCCAGATGTATTTTGCCTAACTTGTATTTTCACAGAGGTTGGGCATCTTTGCTACAGTGTACCAAGCTGAGATCCTGGCCATTATTTACTTATGAACAGATCTTACGCACGTACGGTGATTTACATACTTGTTAAACTTATAAATTGCCGGAAATGGCAGATTAAAAACCACAATGTTTGCAAAAACCTGGAATGAATAATCAAGGGGAAAAAAGAATGTGGATATGTTAAATGTAAGAAAAGAAATGAAAGACTCTTTAACCACAACAGTAAATAAAAAGAAAAATACAACCTTAAAGAGTCTTTCATTTCTTTTCCTACATTTACATACTTAGTAACAGTCAAGCGGCCTTTATAACCATTACATCTACTAAAGTAATATCCAAATTAATTTTGGAATGTGACAACTTCTACCTGATCTGGCTCTCCATAACAATGTGACATTCGTGTGGATATCGGCATATAAAGGAATTGTAGTCATCGAGGTAGCAGGTACCCTAGCTAAGCAAGGTGCTAAAGTAATACTCATTGGTCCAGAACCTTAATGCGTTATCTCAAAGCAAACTGCAGCAAGGTTCATCAATATGTCCAAATGAGATGCTGTAAAGTTGGGAACAGACACCGATCAGAAACCTGGCAGACTCGAGACTGGCATAAAATATTTTACAATTTAGAAGCAAGCTACGTACAGTCATGACTGGGTTACTCGACTGGCCGTGATCTGCTAAGGAAACACCTCAACAGGATGGGTATCTATCAGGAAAAACCACTGTATAGGAAATATGATCTGGAAGAAGAAACTGCCCACCACATTTTGTTCGAGTGCGTTGCTCTTGCGCACATTAGGCATGTAACTCTTAATTGTCATTTAATACTTGAGGTAATTTACCAGAAACCTATTGAAAATCTGATTCGCTTTCTTAGCGAAGCTGGCTTCCTGTAAGTTCTTTTGGAACATGGGCCCGGCATAAAATTTCCTAGATGGAATAAGCGCCTATGGACGAAGTTTGGCGCTGACATTAATCGTAAGCCAGTAGATGGGCGTCCGGTAAAGTGCAATACCGAATATTTACGGCAGAAAGTGGAACAAAAACATGTACGATTCTCCAGTGACGATCAAGTATAGAGATTTCGTAAAAAATAAATATCATTTATTCACACTGTGAACATAAATATTCCTAATTTTCAAGAATATACACCGTTTCTTTTTAGTACAAAAAATCATGTTAGAATAATCACTACAAATAAGTGTATCATAAGTACACTGATTGGAAGAAAGTAATTGGACACTTTCGATTTTAGACGTTTTGTCGAATATCTAGAAAAATACTTGACGAATTATCCTGAAATTTCAGGGGTGTAAAAAGGATGTTACGCATCATATATTTTAGTGAAGGTTTTCTCCCGAAGGCAAATACTGGACCAGCAAAGAAGTGAACCAAAAAAATAATGTTTGGAATCACCCTGTAAAAAATAATGCTTGAAATGCATTGTAGCTGTAGCATCTGCTTAAGAGGCTTGTTTTACTTTTCTGTGTTCATTTGTATGAGAATAGCACGTATATTCATGGAGATATAAAGGTTTCTTTAAAAAGGTCGAAATGTTTTCGTAAGTTTTTTTGTTTATAACATGCAGGATTTTCAACCCAATACAATGCCATTTACAGGAAATTTGACAAACTACAGTATAGACAACACTCTGCAATCAGAATAGAAAAATATTAAATATTTGATGAAATATGAGCATTTTTACTAAATAATGTTTAACTGCGCATGCGCATATTTTACCAAATTGTCTTTTGCATAATTTATTAGCCAAATGTATAGAGATACTCTTATAAAAAGCCCAAGCAAATATCTTGAAAATTCAGAAAGATATCGTCGATAGAATGAGTTGAATTTCAGTTGCTCTCAAAAATAAACAAAACGATAAGGGGTTTTTCTCCAAATTTTTATTTTTGGATCGGACACCAGTATCAACTTCTTCTCCTTACGCTGACATTAAAAAATATTGACTTCATATTGACTTCATATCAATCCATAAAATCATTAAATAATTCAGTGATGCATTGACTGTTGGTTGATTTAGGCAAATCAATTGTTGTATTTTCTATATCACCCGCTTCATCTTGATTAATAATGGAATGTAGTTGTTCATTATGACTGTGAAAAAAAACACATTATAAAAATGATAAGTTTATGTATTAAATTTTCTACTACAATTCTAAAAACACTTCTAGATATACCTCTAAATGTCCGATTTGTTTTGTGAATAACAAATTTGTGAAGTGGTCTGTGTGGCAAGCACCTGCTGGTTTCAACGTTCGTTTTAATGCTGGCATACTTAAAAAAATTTTAGTTGTTAGTTGAAAAGTTATTAGTGTATGAAATATAAAAGGTTAAATTTAATATGACAATTGTTCCTAATAATAAACGACCTAGATTTTTGCTTATTAACGGCCCACCAACAAAACAGTGTTATCTAAACGAAATATGTTATCTAAAAAATAAATGCTATTGTAACAATGCAACTGACAATAGAACTAAAGATTTTACCGTAGAATTTCGTGCATGTAACCGTATCGTACGTGAAACAAACATTTAAAAACAAATATTTGAATATTATTTCACTTCTTTTAGTAGTATATGTTAAAATATGTAAACAATTTTCATTCTTTTACCTTACCATTGCTAATTTCTGTGATGGAAACAAATCCTGTTGAGTGAAGTGTTTGCTGCAGACACATATGGTAACTGTGGCTTTTTTCCCCCATTCTAAGTTTTACTAACCAACTTTTTCTAATGGCTTTATATTATACCCTACCACTGCTATATTTGTTACTTTTCCCTTCATTTCTTTAGCTTCATTCCTTCATGGCATTACGTGTTGAGCCATGAATCCTACTACCGTCCATGTATGTAATCCTACCGCGAATCCTATTTAACTCAGTTCAAGCAAATTCCACAAGGGCGGCGCCACTTAAACTGAAAGTAGCGAATAGGAGTGACTTAGTGCCACGGCTTTGTATAGGCAACGCCACCTAAAAAACAAGGCCTGCTCACTGCTTGCTGACTGCGTCATCAAACGAGGGCTGACAATCCAACAAGTGTTTTTTCGTTTGCTTTAAACAATGAAGATTGGATTGTCAGTCCTCGTTTGATGACGCAGTAATCAGGCTTTGTTTTTTAAGTGGCGTTAGTATAGGCATAGCCTACAATGATAAGAGAAAGCCTGTCCATTTGCCTTGCTCCATTGTTCAAACTGTGTCTCAAAAATCAGTCGAAAACGGGGTGATTTAGCACCGTCTAGCGACAAAATTTAACATTGTTAAAGGCGCTTAAGTTGTCAAATTATGAAAAATGTTGAAACTAAATAGAGGTTATTTGATTTTTCATATAAAAAACTGACCTAAATTACTTTAGCACCGCATTTACCTTGTTATTTTTTTTCGAGGTGTGAATGGCCAGCAGTTCCCTATACTAGGTGAGTCCCAAAGATGGCGTCTTTTGACGTCATACTGTAAACAAATCTACTTCCGGGACAAATCTCGACTTTCTCTTGCCTTCTGCGTGTAGTGTTTTGCAGCTTTATCGAAGGTAAATTAGCAGTGGGAGATGTTTGTTGTTTTATAAATGGTAAATGCTTTCGTCACAAGACAAGAACTTGAATGTTTTTTAGTGCAAAAAAAAAAAAAGATTTACCCCGGAAGTACTTGGATTAAATGTAAACAACGGAAGTTTTATCCACCTATAGATCGCGTCAGCTTCGACATTACTCGGCTAAAAAGCAATTTTACTTATAACATAGTTAGGATATGCTTAACTATATTTCCGACCTCGTATGATCTTGCCACTTAAGTTTTTGCCGAAGTGGCAATGCTTGATTGGTTTGGTTTGGTTTTGTTTGGTATTTACGTCCCTTTCAACTACTATGGTCATATCAGAATGGCGTTATAGGGGCCGCAAATTTTGCCTCGCAAGGGTTCTTTAACGTGCAGCCGGAAAACGACTACACGGGAGCAAAGGCTTTACTTCTCTTCCGAAGGAAGTGCGTGATCTCAGGATTTCCCCCTGAAAAAGTCAGCCGGGATCGAACCCGCGTCCTCGGGCATCAAAGGCGAAAGTGGCAATGCACATAACATTTGAGGTACTGTGCCTTCATCACCAATTTTATTCAATACATCCTTCCATCCCTTTTCACATTCTGTTAAACATGCTATTTTGCGATTTAGCAGGTATCATAAAACCAGAGTCAATAAAAGGTATGGTAATAGTTGAAAAAATCAGGATAGGAAACTCCATTGTTTAAAACGTGAGTTTTATTTTTCAGTGGTGCCCTCTGGCCATTTGCACGGGCATTACACTCTGTCTAGCCCAATGATATCTATACACACTCCTGGATCGCTAACCTTGTGGAAAAAACGCATAGCCGAAATTCAAACCACCAGGAAAACTAGTAGATTCAAACTTTTGTGGACGCTATGCAATATCTAACCATCTTACAATGAAATAAATCCATATTATATTACGATTAATTATTATAATACTCTTAATTTTTAACAAGTTTATTTATTTTTATATTTATTTATGCTCATTCTCTTTTACTGATTTTATTTACTTATTTACATATTTGCCTATCGCCATGGTAGCTTTACAATTTCGTCAGTGGCTCCATATCTGTTGATGTCACAGATGGAGCAGTAGACTGCACGTGAAACTTTGAAAACGAAAGCTGCTCAGGGGTTCGTTTAGTTTTGGGAATAAATCAAAATGACAGGGACTTATAGTCAGGGATATGAGAGTTGGCCACTTCGTAGGGGAGAAATTGAAGATTTAACCATGCTAAAATAAGGGAGTGTAGGGTATTGATCTTCTTCCCCAACCCCCACTCCCAATTTGAAAAGTTAAAAAATTAATTTAGGTCAGTAGGGGGAGTAGAACCTCTTGAATAATGTTATTTTTTATTTGACGAAGTGGTCAACTCTTATGCCCTTTACTATAGATCTTAAGAGTATGGAGGATGATACAGCATTTCCCAACTCCAACTTACGAGCAGGTCAAAGACAACACCAGCCACAAGACAGTGCACATTGTCATGGAGGATAATGGGTGGACTGGTGAGAAAGTGACGCTGTTAACTCCCAGGGCTTCACAAAGGTCGCAAGAAATGCGAATAGTATGTAGCATTTATAGTCCCACCAGCGAATCACGAGAACTGTCAATCAATGAATTGCCATGGGAACTAGATGGAGTAAAACATAATCAGGCTGCTGTTACATGAAGTTAACTGTTAAATTTTAAATGTTAAATTGGTGGCTCTGGAAAGGGCCTATTTTTGCAGTTAATGCGGAATTAACTTTCTTCAGAAGAATGGTAATACATTCTTGATTAACATCTTGCTTGAGTACGTGGTGAACCAAGGGCACTTTAAACAGGAAATATTAATGATAAATAAAGGATCTGTGCAGTAAGGCTAAGACAGCCGCTGATTGGCTGATGAGCTTAGTCGGCGTCATGGCCACGTGACCTATTGCAGTAGAAGCGATCCTCATGACTTGTCTGTCGGACTATACAGTTTTGTCCGTTGCATACTTCGCGAGTAAGAATCATACCATCGCAGTCATATGGAATTAATAAGCATGACTTTAATGTTGTAGGGTTCACACGCGCTTTCTTTAGTCATGGAGAGCCGTAATGGGGCCACTCGTTGGATTGATTTTCAGTTTGACTTTGTAAAGCGTACCCGTATTTCATCCAAGGCAATGATTTTTCGTAGGATCTGGTCCCCTTCACGATTTCTCCTGGTTCCACAATGGATCTTAGCAGTCTGGAAATGCTATCAAGCTTCAATCTCTGTAAGCGCATGAGGAACCAGCTGCGGCGAAATTTTTCGCGTTTGTAGCCACTTCTTCTGGATTTTAAGGATGGTCATATGACTGAGCACTTGTAGAGGTCTGGTGATTCTTGTCTACAAACTTCGACATATACAGGATGTTTACTAAACATACGGCAAAAATTCAAGCGGTGATTCTTTGATTTACTTTAATAAACTTTTGTCTTTTGATAATTTTTCGGAATGCCGCTTTGTTTCGAAGATACAGAGAGATATAGGTTTTTCGACAAAATTAATGTTTTATTACCAAATATTACACATAAATCTTCTTAATCTGCAAAAACTGCTGAAAATGACTAGCACCAAGCTAGGATGCATGAATACAATCTTCTCCTTATTGACTGCCGAACTCTTTCAAAAACACCAGGGTTGTTTCTTATTGCATTACACCCATCAACTAGCCGATTTCTCAAATCTTCTATATTTTTCACTGAAGTTATGTGGCCCCACAGAAAAAAATCCAAGGATTGAGCAGGCCATAAGTGAGATTAGATTAGGTTATCTTCTTATCTTCGCATTGTATCTTCGAAACAAAACGTCATTTAGTAAACACCCTGTACAGAACTTATGATTGCTGTATAATTATCAAAGCATGCAATAAATAAATAAATAAATAAATAAATAAATAAATAAATAAATAATTCCTTGTAACAAAGTAAAATAACAAAATAAAATAAATTTTATACATGCCTACGGAACAATCCACGGGACGTAAAATATGAGATATCCGGAAATATAAGGTTGGTTGGCAGCCCTTGTCACGTGTTTGACAGCGGAGATTAAGAATGATAGAAGTGAGGGAGGTAATGGTTTAGATTGTAGCACAAATTTTAGTAGCGATCACAATATTGTTACAACTGAAATGATAGAATAAATAGTTCAGATAATTGGATAATAAGACAGGACCAACTTCTACGTTGTTTTCCGGATGTGCTGGATAGAGGTCACTTGGGGATTCTTAAGCAGAAGGTAAACCGGGAATGGTAATTGCTATCGTTAAAATCCAACAAATAAATCCTTTAGTGAAGCCGATGAAAAATCTTGAAGAGCAAAAAAAGGACAAATGATAAATCCTAATTGCAAAAATCAGTCACAATGATAAATCCTAAATGCACTATCTTCCTTATACACGCAATCTTGTATGTTTGGATTATAGAAGGGTCGTTCAAGATTGAGCGAGACCTTTGTGCTTATACGTAAAATCGAGACATAACTCTAGCATATTATATTTTCTTGTGAAGGAGAACATTAAACCTGCTGAGATTTTGAAGACTTCAAGGACAGTATAGGGAAGAAACGATGTGACGGCAATCCTGTACGATTGGTTTTAACAGTTTGGCGGAGGACGAGAGATGATGAAAAATCAATGCATGTACATTGTCACGGAATTTAAGTAATGATAATCTCTGCGACAGATTTCGTCGATATCGCACAAGAATGTTCTATTCATCATTTTATGAAAGCTTCCGATGGAGACGACGTCAGAGGAACGTCAACGGAAGGGACATAGTAACGAAGAGGACGATGGGAGCGTGGGGATAGAAGAGACGGAATTTTCGAGAGATAAGACAAGGTGAGGTGAAGGAAGAAAAAATGTCCGGAGAGCTTCATTAAGAATAATGGCATAAATCTAATCCAGCGGAGTGGCGAAAGGAGCGAGGACGCTCGTCAGACTCATGGACGAGGGGTTGCGCAGGCGACGTATTTCGAAGAACCGGTTATGAGTGAGAAAGACTCCAACGCGGCCACGACTGCGAGTCGGAAGAATCTTAATCATATACGTATTGCCGTGTCGCCGTTGAAGCACGTCGTGTTAGCTACTATTCAAACATTTTTATCCTAGTCTTTTGTACACCAGACATTTGTGGAATTTGGCGGTAACGAACTTTGCTATCGCAGGCTACTGTGTGGCGTGTGGCCATTCGGTCTTGAAGCTTATCTGTCGGAGAGTTTAGGATTTGTTATAACTCGTCCCATTAAATAGACTGAACTGTCTTTTTTCGTTGGCCTATGTAATTAAAGCCTATTCCTTCTTGGCCATAAATGAAAGGATACATCTCTTCACACTTAATTACGACATATATTTTTCTCATGACCTAAGAAAGACGTTATCAATTTGTAGCTTTATTGAATTGTGTGAAAATTCATTTATACATACAGGGTGTCCCACAACAGGTATAAAAAACTTCGTGAGCGTATTCTACATAAAAAACTGAGACGAAAATGCCGAATACAATTTTTGTTTTAGATCGTTCATTTTTGAGTTATGGGTCTTCAAAGATAGCGAATTTACCCTAATTTCGCATACAATTCGTTAATAATAACGTAAACACATGGGACACGGGTTCTGAATTGATTGTCAGTGTTATGACAGTGTTGGCCAAAGTCATGACTAGTCTAAAGAAAAATCTACAGCAATTTGTGAAACTTAACCTCAGATCATAGTATTTTACAACTGGTAAACGTAAAGGAATTATAAATTAATAAACATTGATTTCTAATAATAAATAAAAGGTAAACATAATTATTAATAACAATCTATGGAATCTTAATTCACATTAAATGCTCAAAGTGGCCACCGTCAGCATCGAGACAAACACGAGCGCGATGAACAAGATTGTTGCAAGCTGCTATTGCCATCGCGGGTATTATGGATTCCAATGCTTGGGTGATCCTGTTTCGCAATTCATCAACGTCGTTAACTGGTGTACGAAAAACCGCAGTTTTTAGGTGCCCCCAGAGCCAAAAATCTAGAGGATTGAGATCCGGTGATCTAGGCGGCCAATGAATTTTTCCTCTTCTTCCAATCCATCTACTATTTGGGAAGGCATGATCTAGCGCACGGCGTGCTAGAAGTTAATTTATGTGGTGGAGCTCCGTCGTGTTGAAACCACATGTTCAGACGATCCATAAGTGGCACATCTTCCAGTAACACTGGAAGACGGTTCTGGATAAAATCTGCGTAAATTTCGCCATTTAGACGGGCTGGTAACTCATGTGGTCCAATCTGCAACGATTTATTGTGGTGATGTTCGTGTTAGTAAAAAGATTAATACAAAATTATTCGAACTAATACTACTCTTTACTATTACTATGGATGGGACAGGTTATCTAAAGACTATCTATCAGTAGGGGATAGTCTCTTCAACTCTGAGTGTGAAAACAGTCTTCCTCAAAAACCCAACGTTGAATAAGCATTCTACTATGTTGTTCGTCTTGCTCCTTCAAATTTTACCAGTTCAAGAAAAATTGAACGAAAACAGGAATCTAAGTGAGTTATAATCATTTATATAAAATCAGCGACGGTGGACTATGTCACAACAAAGAAAAAATCTAACAATGGGTTATTTCCCGATTATACAAACGGGTGGGTTCGCTTCTAGTTTTCTCATTTTTCTAACGTAAATTATACAATCTCTGACAATTAAGTTCGGTGAATGACGTCACACCCTAATCTGTGCGAGCTTCACGCGAGTAACAATGCATGTGAATACAAGCCCAGTCATTGTTTAAGCAACTTCAGACAGGTCAAGTTTGTGCGTGCAATGGTTTAGCAGATGCTCGTTTCTTCAGTTGAAGGTGTAGCGTGCGCACGTAACTGTGGATAATGGATCAAAGAGGAACACTGCCGTAATCGTGCAACAGTTTCTGGCCAACAAAGGGGTCGTATCCATAGCTCATCCACTTATTCACCAGACTTGGCACCGGCAGACTTTTTCTTGTTCCCACGCCTGAAACGGGCCTTAAAGGGACACAGATTTGCGGACATTCCAGACATTCAAGCAAATGTGACACGTGAACTTCAAGCCATCCCTAAGGAGCTTCCAGGACTTATACACCCGATCCCAAAAGTGTATTGCCTTCCAGGGTGATTATTTCGAAGGACAATAAAGTAAATGTGGCTCTATCTGTTTTGCATTTTGTTGTGTGAACTCATCACCGAACTTAATTGTCAGAGATTGTACTTATTTAATAGTTTCAAATTTATTTGCTAACACTTTCTCATTCATTATTGTTACGATTATTTTTTATTTACTCGTTTTGATCTGAAATGCATTTCCACTGAACAGCATCCATTATTATCGACTGCTCACAACACGACTAGTTTCTCTCAGCAAGAATAGATCTAAACACCGGGAGCTGTGTATCGGAACCACGGTCTATAGATATTAATGGTCATCGAGCTCCATTGTTAAAATGAAGCTAAAGTTTCTAGCTCCCGGTAGGGCGGGAACTCTATTGAAAAGTGGCGCTGCATGTACAATCGGCCCAACTGCGCCTGCAGCGCCGCCCTATCGGCAGATAGAAACTTTACTTTCATTTTCAGTTTCAATGAAAATCTCTATCGCAGGTTGCAGTCGGCCTTAATGCGATCTATGCGGCACCTGGCGCGATCTGTTTTCCTTAGCTTCTCGAAACAATGGAAAATGGCCGAAGATCGATAACCATGAATATCTATAGACCGTGATCGGAACCTTATAGAAAGTAAGAGGGGTGGCTCACTTAATTTCTGCAGAGAGGTCGAATAAGATATAAACTAAAATAAAATGTCACTATTTCCCTTTCCATTATTGTAGGGAGGGTAAATCATTGAACTAAAACTCATCCTTTTTTCTGTATTTCAGATTGTCAGGGATACTAATGTCAGCCTTCCTCTTCAGCAATACGTCATAGTTTCCATTAGAAATGCAAAAGGAATGTTGCAGATTTATAAAGAGAACGATGTGAACGGTTACAATAGAAATATTTCTTTGATTTTTGTGCAAATCAATTCTGTTAAGTGATGGTGAATATATTGCATTGTACATTATAAGTTGAATGTATTGTTAAATTAACAAATGTTTTTATTAAAAATAATTGATGTTTAAAACTTTAAAAAGATGTCGTTTCTCTTCCTATTGTTGTCTACCATTCAAAAGCTGTCGACTGTATGAACATGGCGATCTTTATTTTAGAATTTAGCAACAGATTTATCATTAAAATCCTTTTTCCTGCCTACAAGCTTTAAGTTCTATCTTCTGCTGGCGAATTTTGACTATAAAGATGAGAAAATACAAATACAGGTCGTGTAAATATCAGCATACATGTGTGTAAATTTGTGTATATAGGTGTATACACGAGTGTAAATTTGTGTACATGTATGTATAAATGTGTAAATATGCTATACAGATTTGTACAAAAGTGTACACATATGTAAATAAATGTATAGACGTGTGTAAACTTATGTAAATTTACGTATATATATATGTGTAAACTTGTGAAAATATGTATAAATGTGTGTAAACTTTTGTAAATAAGCTGTACATATGTGTACTTAAGTGTAAAAAAGTGTAAATGTGTGTAGATATATAAACTTGTGTGATTTGTTTATATGCGTATATAAAGTGTATAAATTGTGTATACATGTGGGTAAATTTGTGTATACATGTGTGTAAATTGTGTAAATACACGTGTATAATAGTGTAAACTAAGTTGCGTAAATATGTGTATACATGTGTAAATTTGAGTAAATATGGCTATACGCGTGTGTAAATTTGTGTAATTATGGCTATATAAATGTGTAAGTAGCTGTAAAAATATATAAATATATATGTAAAAATGTGTAAATATGTATGCAAGCTTGTGTATATGTGTATAGTAAACATTCGGTTAGTGAGTCTTGTACAATCGAGTCAATTGGCCCGAGAATGGCAACTCGGAAATTCAGGTCAAACAACTCTTACTGACATATGTGTCCAAAGACTCTCTTTAATGGATCGTATTGTAAGAATCATAGAACTCTCACAAGCGGGTCATATGAACCACATATTGCTGTAAGTGTGCTGCAAATTGCTTCAGGGTGCCGTACGCAACGCCATTCACAAGAAAAGAACGGAATGTTGCCCGGAAATGTCATTTATTCTCCATGGCAGTACCCGGCTTCACACGGCGAATTCGATAGCAGAAACGCTCGCCAAAATGGGCTGAGAGATGTTGCCTCGTGCCCTTTATAGTCCAGACCTGGCTCTCAGTGATTATCATTTTTGGGCCCCTTAAAGAGCTTTTGGGGAGAGGCAGAAGTTCAAGATAGATGAAACTCTTCAGAAAGCTGTCCTGCATTGGCTACGACAGCAGCCCAATTTGTTTCTATGCCAAAGGTGTCAGGCATTTGCCACAACGATGATAACAGTGCCTGGATGGACACGGGAAATACTTTGAAAAACTAACCTAATTTGATACTTGTCGGACATTACATTTCTTCTGTAAAAATAAAAATCTCGGTCAACCTTGGACGACCCTTGCACAGTCTAGTGCAAAAAGGTTTAGACTTAAGTCATAGTTGAACACGTGAATAGCACATCCCAAGCACATACCTGCTACCCTATTTTCATACAGAAGGGACAGGTCCAGTCTAATCTGCCTTGACTCTCAGTAAAAGTACCTGATTCTGCAACCGATCAACATCCGGTAAGCTCAGTTCCTACGGAGCAGGTAAAAACCTTTTCGCACTAGACTGTACATGTACCAATATTTTCAATTAAGTAACTTAAGAGCGTGGGATACATTAGCTACTGCAATATTAACCCCTTCAGTCACCTTGGCAACATATGTTTCCAACTTGTATCTTGGACGTTTACCTTGTCAAAAATGCGGTATTTTTTTATGTTTTGTAAAATTTCGTACTAAATAAATGACATGAATAAAATCTGTTGATTCTCTAATAAATATGTATATTTCGGTAGCAAATATAGCCATACATGTAAAAAGATAATAAAAAATGTTAATAAATAAAAAACTGCTGGTTATGTTTAATGTAACAGTATCAATATAATAAATGTAAAAACAAAATTTTTACAATCGAATTTAAGGTCTGTGTCTGAAGGGGCTACAATACGACAGAAGTTTGAAGAAGTTCAGAGGCTTCGTTTAGAGAGTACGTTATAGAGTGGTTTGTGTTTAACCTCTTCGTGAAAATAGAAAAACTGAACTATGAAGAATATGACTCATAGATGATACAAGATTTATTGATATTATAATTTGTTTTCTTGATTGTCATTGCTTAACATGTGAAGGGAACGTTTCATTGAGTCGAACTTCATGACTCTCTATAACGAAATCTTTTTCTTGAACCGGGCTGGTCCAACGCCACCTAAAAAACAAAGCCTGGTCACTGCGTCATCACACCTGGGCTGACAATTCAACTTTCATTGTTTACAACAAACGAAAAAGCACCCGATGTAATCAGCGTTTTTTCGTTTGTTATAAACAATGAAAGTTGGATTGTCAGCCCTGGTTTGATGACGCAGTCCACAGGCAGTGAGAAGGCTTTGTTTTTTAGGTGGCGTTGGCTGGTCCAACGCCTCCTAAAGATAAGGCCTGAGCGCGAAAACGTCATACATTGTTACATCATCGTCCGAAGATACGTTTAATCGCATTTTTTTATTTTTTTAATAAATCATTACTTACTTACTTACTTTTCAAACCCGCTTATCCGTTAGGGTCGCGAGGGCAGCAGCCCTATGGAGGATCTCCAGCGATCGCGATCTTCCGCCATCAGGCGCATGTCCTCCCTGGTAATATCCAAGCGACTCGAACCCAGATTCTCCATGTAGTCTAGCCACCTGGTTCTAGGCCGACCCCTTGGTCTCTTACCCACCGGCTTGGAAAATAACAACTGCCTAGGAAGACTAGTTTGCGGCATCCGTATCACGTGGCCATACCAGCGCAACTGAGATCTCTCAATGCGGAGAAGTAGCGGCTCAACACCTAAAGATTCCCTTATTGTGCTGCTGTACACTCTATCTAGTAGGGTAACACCTGCCACACCTCTCAGCAATCTCATTTCGGCCGCTTGTACCCGCGATCGCACTCTTTCGGTCATTACCCAAGCCTCATGACCATAGGTGAGAATGGGGACAAAGATAGATTTGAAGACGGAGAGCTTGGCTTTGTTACCCAGCTCGCGTTTCGTTACCACGGAACGCCACAGTTCATGTCTGACACAGCTTGCTGCACCGATCCGAGCATCCAATTCTTTCTCCTGCCGTCCATCACTCGTGAATGCAATCCCGAGATACTTGAATTTCTCCACCTGTCTCAATGAGGCTCCCCTAACATGGAGAGCGAACTGAGCAAGCTGTCTTGAAAGGACCAGAACCTCGGTTTTAGCCACACTGATCTTCATCCCAGCTTCTTCACATTTGGCTCCAAACCGGTCTAGTGCATGCTGAAGGTTCGTGCGAGAAGACCCAAGGAGGACAAGGTCGTCAGCAAAGAGCAACCTCTCCACCAAGCAGTCGCCCACACATACACGCTCATCGCCTCGGCTGCCCCTGTCTATCCAGTCCATAAAGATAATGAACAAGATGGGCGACAGTACGCACCCTTGGCGGAGTCCAACACCCACGGTGAACGGTCTTGACTTAATGCCACTTATCCGGATACACATCTCAGAGCTTTCGTGCAGAGACATGATAGCAACCAGTAATTGCCCATCCACTCCATGCTCTCGCAACACTTGCCAGAGCTTCTCCCGAGGAACTCTGTCATATGCTTTTTCGAGGTCCACAAAGCAAGCGTAGACCTCTTTTGCATACTCCCAGGATTCCTCAAAGATTTGCTTTAGAGCAAAGATGTGATCCGTCGTGCTTCGGCCAGGTCGGAAACCACACTGCTCCCCCGACAGTTTGGAGTCGACTATTTCCCGACTTCTCCTCTCCAGACACTTAGCGTACACTTTCCCCGGAATGCTGAGCAAAGAGATGCCTCGATAGTTGTTGCAATCTCTCTGATCTCCCTTTTTGAAGATAGGGATCACAATTCCTGTCTGCCATTGCTTAGGGGCCTGTCCAGATATCGAAGCAACCTGACACACTCGAGTCAGCCAAAGGATACCATCCTGATTTAAGGCCTTTAACATCTCGGACCGGATTTCATCATCACCTGCAGCTTTGCCAGTCTTCAGGGACTTAATTGCCCATCTGTCTTCTGTTTCAGCCACGATAGTATCACTAATAAATCATTTTATTTTAAATTTTAAATATCCTTATTTTGTTTTTAAATTTCTTTTTGCATAGCGTCACAAAATCCATCTGTTTGCATGACATGACAAATCAGTGCCACGGCTTGTTTAGATCGCGTCGGCTTCGGCTATTTGCGACTGATTTTTGGGAACAATGGAGGAAGGGGAAATGGCAACACAACCTCTACTCAAAGCCTGAGCGCGAAAAAGGCATACATTGTTACATCACCTACGGTAGGGTATTGTTGATCATATTTCAACCAATAATAAGCCCGAAATTGTCCCTACCGTAGGTGATGTAACAATGTATGATTTTTCCGTGAGCAGGCTTTCTCTCTAGGCGGTATTGGTAGAGGTGGTGTTGGTCTTTCTCGTCAACTGGGGAGGAGCTCCGGATGACATCACAACCACAAAAATTAGCATGAATATATCTAGCTTTATATTTTAGTAATTATTATCCATGACAGCCCTTAACGTACGGTCTTGCAACTAACCTAACCTAATCAAATCAAACCAACACCCCACATTTGGACCACCAATCAGTTAAAACGCTGCTATTCAAACAAAACGACCCGTAATAATTTACAACGAAAACATCATACATAGTATTAGACGGGAAGTATGCCAACTCCGTAGTTCGGCCATTCCTCCGCTAGATGGCGAAATTATCGCCAGTAAGGGAACATTTGGTTGTTCTTCAGCAGATATTGTTACGAAAATGTTTGTTTTTCTGTATTTTTCAACAAGGAAGCAGTGAAAATAGGTCCAGATATAATTTGGAAATTGTATTTTTATTTTAGCATTAGCAAATATTTTTAATGTCAGTAATTTTATTAAATTTTTACATCTAATCCTTCGTCCCCCTTAAACTGTTTACAACTCTAATCTCGATTTTTTAATACAGTATTTTTTATAAAAATTATTTAAATATAATTGCAATTGAATTATCTATGAATATTAATACTGTAGTCTGTTTTCATGAGTCAGAGGTTCACGCATGTAAAATCTGAACAGAATTCATCCACTGATTTATGGTTGTAGTATTCACTACAGATATAGTGACTTTCAGCACAACAACGTCACAGAATTTGATGTCCAAGTTATTCTAGGAACATGGTCAGAAGTTTTTGATCATAAGTGCTTCAGTTTTTTAAGATGATAATTTAGCTCTTTTTCTAAAATTCTTTATTTCATTTTTCTTTGTTTTTAAATAAAAAATTCTTAATAATAAAATAACCTAACTTGCAAATAATAAAATATGATTTGTGGTAGAAGCTTGTCTGCATGATCCTGGAAACCGGTGATCTGTAAATTGGGCAAATTATTCACAACTTACTCAAACAAATCACTTAAATTTTCAATTACTTTCTCAATTCTCGATAATAAATAAAAAACGCTATCGTTTGGATAAAAGTTTCTTTTATCCTTTAACTGCGTTAAAATAGAATTTTCATTAACATTTATTTGTTTATTTATTCTTAATGATTGAATACATTCAACATAATAGGTGGATGCTTTAATTTTATTCAGAACAAATCCGTTGATATCATACGTCAGGCAATCAATTACTCCTGAAGACAGGTAAGTTTAAGGTAAGCAAATTTAAGGGACATGTTTAGTTTGAATGACAATTTTGAAGTATACCACATGAACCATTATTCTCAAGAGCTGGATCTGAAACTTCTTCAATACAACGTGCTTGTGTTTCTAGTCAGATAGGGTTAGACGATGCCTAGAATGCTGTGGAGCTACGGGCTTAGAAAGATATGATGGGCATCTTGCAAATGTATCTTGCAACGATATCTTGGAATACTACCTTCTTTCCCATTGATCACAAATTTGTCGTCCTTAATTAGCAGTGTCATCAAAAATGTTTGTGACATACTTTTGAAAGAGTCCTATCTTTCTGTGGAATTGCTCTTTTCCGCAGGTAAAAGGCATTATTTGTATATCACTGCTACTAGCCTTGTTGGACAATTAAAAACCATGATGGAAAATTTAAAAAAAATGCATAAATTAATTTCTTAGATGATCCAAAAATTAACTATAATTATGCACATAACACCAAATATCTTTAAATACTTTGCAATCCTGGAAAATATATTTAGCTAAAATTCTGTCAGTTGACAATTTATAGACAAAAAAATAAATCACCAGAAAAAAAAAACAAACAAAAAACACTCCCGCTTTAGGAATCGAACATCAATCGTAAGCATTATATAGGCGAGGGGGAGGGGTTAAACCACTCGCCGACAACACTTCACTTTCAAAATTTATATTCTACATAGTTGCTTATGATCTGGCACATTAAATTACTAAATACTGACATACACTTGTATATCTGATCTAAAGTTCTGAGATTTGTTTGTTCAAATATAATCAAAATGTGTTTACAATCTCCATTTCAAAGCTTGGGGAAATCTTACGAAGAATCATTGTGCGTAAAAATTTTCTACATAAATCTAGATTTTAATTCATACAAAATTGTTTAAAAATTCTAAGACACCTTTAGATTTAAAAAATATATTTATTTCACGCATAAGCAGAAGTTTTTATTAAGAAGTACTTATATGAAGCCTCTAACCTCATACAATAACTTGGCCCCAAACCAAGATCAATAAAGACATTTGTTTATTGACCTTGCCCCAAACTGGCGATCGCAGCGATCCTGGTGAGTTGTTACGCATTTAAGGAATTCGATCGTTTCATTTCATATCCGATTATTATGAATAAAATGTTATTGTATCATTGAAAACACATTTTTATTTATTGGCTAAACTATTGAAAATTAATATGCAATGCTTGGTAGGTGACATAGACCGTTGTTTTACCAGCAAAAAATTCGTAAAGTCGACAAGTACCTCAAATTCGGCTTTCGGAGTTGGCATACTGTGGAAACAGAATCAAAGTCACAAAAACTTTTATATATTTTTCTGTTTATTAAAATTCTCGCGACACACCAGTTGAAAAACACTGAGTTAAAGATCGGTTAATGTTCAATTAATAATTTGTTTTCACCGTCCAATACTTTAACTTTTTTCGTTTTCCTTCAAGAACCTCAAATCCTTGAACTCCCGTAAGAACAGCAGTTTTTAGAGATAACCGAAAATCTTGACGTCACACCGTGCAACAATCACGCTTCGTGGTGAAGTGGACAAGCAGTGTCTTTGATTATATTAAAAAGTGAAAATTTACCAAAAAAATGTCGTTATAAATTATTCTTTCGTTGATTTTCAAATAAATATTTTACAAAATATTATTGCTTTCTTCATTATTGCTTAAACAATTTAATACGAATGTATTTCGTCTCATGGAAGTGGTCATATTAACAATAAAATGTGATTTGCTAATATTGTTGCCTCAATCCCAGCGCTGCTCAATCCTTGTCATTTATTTTTCAACCTCAGAGAATAGTAGAAAGCCTCAATAGTAGAGCCATAGGAGCCTTGAATTTATCTGACATTGAGTATCAATAACAATTATAGTCCAATTCAATCTGAATTTGTTTATAGTAACGTTAGAATTTCGTTTTTTCAAAACGTTCAAAGCTCTTAAATGGGTTCTACCAAACCAGATATAAAAGCTTTCTTAAACAGCTACGCTTTTATGAAATTGTATAGAAGCCTCGAATTCATGGAAGATATTTCCCAAGTCCTTGTTTCTGACGACATTGCAGCTTTACGGGAGAGTAACGAAAACAACATCTTGGATGAAGTTAGACAAGCACTTCATAAAATATACAATGACGAAGCACCGCCATTGAATCGAAGTGTAAAAGCATCGGTGAGAGAGACCACTAGAAGTTCGTCGGATATACTTGTAGTGGGTAAGGCTTTCCAGATTTTCTCTTTTAAGTTTCCTTACGTGAAGTTTACTAGATAATTCTAGAAGATGTCGTATTTTTTTTTAAATTCATTTTTATTCTTTGCAGAAGATCTGGCTGAATTGATTAAGCTAGGCCAGGAGTTAATGAATCCGTATAATTGCAAGAATAAATTTCGAAAACTGCAAAAATATTTTCAATTATTAGAAAAAGTTTTAGAAGAGGAAGAATTTTCGAGCTTGATTAAACAATTGAACGCCAAATATGGAAGAAAGCGAATGACTTGGAAAGAAAGAAAGTCACAAGGTTCGCATTATATCGCGAAATTTTCCAATCCAGTAATAATCTTATCGGACTCTCTTTGCAAAGATAAAACACTTCATAAAATGTAAGTACAATTCTGGATTAATTAAAAAATTACTTAATAAAGAAGTTGTCGTCTGACAGGCATTTCTTTCAGTACCACCCTCGAAATTTTTACTGTTCACTTCGCTTTATTTTTTGTAAGTAAAATTTGGGCAAACTTCTTTCGGTAAAATTGGGGAAACTTTAGGTATTTGTCATGTGAATTAAGTGGTCGACAAAGCAAAATGAAATGGGTGATAACATACTGAACATTTTTAACTAAAGAATGGATGGCCCAAAGTGCACCATTGAATCTCTACAGGGGAAAAAGAACAGTAACACATGCTTGACATCGTCAAGATATTGATTGGCGAACAGTTTCAAAAATGGTTGGCTTGTCACGTATATTCCTAGCTGCAACTTCAATTCTGGTAACTAAGTCCTCATCTGACTTAATAGGAGTCTCATAAACTTGACTCTTCATGTGTCCCCATGAAAAGTAATCCAGAGATGATAAATCAGAAGATCTAGGTGACCAAGCAACAGGTCCGCCTCTGCCAATCCATTGGGCCCCAAAAGTTATATTGAGGTAATTCGCACACCAGTGCTGAAATATGCAGGGGTCCCATATTGAAACCACATTCGATTGCGAATGGGAATTGGGAATTGATGTTCCAACAGTTCTGGCAATTGTTCCTCCAAAAACGTTGATGATATGCATGTGGTCGCACCACTTGTAGAATTTCAGTACTCTAGAAAGGGGCATTGTGGGTACTAAAAATACCGTCTTTCATAAACATAGCTTCATCTGTGAACAGAACTGGCTGGATAGCAGTTTGTTGAAGAAACCACTGAGCAAATTGAACACGCTGATGATAATCTTCACGGTTTAAGGCCTGTACCCTCTGTAGATGAAAAGGATAGAGTTGTTGCTCGCCTAACATTGTTCACACCGTGGAATGGCTCACACCATGGTGGTGAGCAATGGCTCTAGTACTTGCTCCTGATTTAGCCTCCACCTCATTCAGAATGTTTTCTTCCAAATTAAGTGTTCGAACATGTCTGTCTCGTCCTGTTTCATGCATATTAACACGGAATGTTCCACTTTCACGAAGTTAGTGGTATAGACGTTGAAATGTTCTAATGTCTGGTAACCGCCAATTGGGGTACCGTTCGTGGTGGGGGTGGCCGTGGCCTGGTTGTCTCGTCGGTTGGCTCGCTGATCGATGGAGTTAAGCAACTTCAGGCGCGGCCAGCTGCTGGCTGGGTGACAGCCAGTGGCTTGAGGACCACTGCTGGGTGGGACGGCTATTTGGGGCACAGCTGTTGGGGGACTTTAGTCTGACCCATTTGCTGAGTGACCAGTGCTGGATGTCCAGCAGCTGGTGATAGCCACTGGTTTGTTCGTCTGTCAGCAGCTCTTCCATCGTGAACCCCTCATGCTTCGGAGGGCACGTTAAGCCATCGGTCCCGGCTGCTACTGTCATCTCGTAGCAGTCGTTAGTTACTGGGATGGCGCAAAACTCCCTCGAAGGAGTAAGTGCCGCAGATTATCGTTCTGCGAATTCTTCATTGGTGTATGCTGCCATCAAGTTACAAAACTTTCCAAGTTAGCAACTATTCCAAATGTTCAAGGAGTCAACGGTTAACTAAAAACACACTGAAAATATCAAGGTCTAATTTGCTTGCTACTTCCGTGCAAAATTCAACTGGTAATGGGTTGAGTATTTCCAACATTTTTCCTTGCAGCAATTTAATGATGAACTTTGGACCATCCATTCTTTGGTAAAAATGTTCAGTATGTCATCACCTATCACTCTGTGATGTTTGTGCATAGAGTTCAAAAACACCCTGTATAGTGTAGAATCTAAATTAATCAACATAATTTAGTATGGTTAATGAGTCCTGAATAATGGTATCCTAGTTTTTAATCTTTGTGAACCTATAGCAAATCTGGTGAAATTACATTCGAGAAAGTAAGAGAGGCACTTTTAAAAGTTTTTAGTCAGGAACGCTGCACGTATCCCATCAAATTTGTTTTACTTCACTCTATCTTAATGGTCACGTGCAAGATTTGAGCATGCCATGTTGTATTGTTTTCAGGTGGCGAGATTCTAAAGTTCGCTCACTAGCATATAATGGAGCTTTTGAAAATTCACAACAGAAATTTCCCGACAGAGCTCCGAGTAAAGCCACAGTTTTGTCCTGGTATCGCGAGTTGAAGAGGGGAGGACGGTCATTTGACAAATCTCGCAATGGACGGCCAGCTGATGCAGTTCTCCGGAAAATACCCGTGCTGTGTGTCGGATATGATCGCGAATGACAAACAGGTAACCTATTCCCGAATTGAGGCAAACCTAGGCATCGGATCTTTAGCGATAAAAATAATCTTGCATGGGCACCTGCAGCTCAGGAAGGTTTCATCACAATGGATCCTTGGTTTGTTGACCCAAGAGCAGAAAGCAGCCCAAGTGGAGTGGTGCAAAGAAATGATCGAAGGGTTCAACAACGGGGCATGAAAATGTGTAAACGACATCTACACAGGTGACGAAACATGGCTCTATCATTACGACCCCGAAACTAAGAAATAAACCAAACAGTGACTCCCCAAAGGGCAAGGGACCACCATATAAATGCAAACGCTCTTGGAGTAATGGGAGGGTGATGATGGCAACTTTCTTTTCCTCTGATTTTGTGTACACTGTTCTGCTTGATATCAAAAAGACGGTTACAGCAGAGCGCCAAAATTCCTAGAAAAATGGAAGGAGAGGCGTCCAAGAGTTTGTTGTGGCATCATGACTACGCCCCAGAACTAAGTTTTTCTGTAAAAATCGGGTCAATATATTGACGCATCCTCCCCCTATGCACTTTGCGACTTCTTTTTGTTTCTACAATTAATGGGTTCCATTTCGACAGTGACAATGACGTTCCATCTCATTAACAGATGGGTTCATAAACAATCCACAACCAGGAAAATTACACATGGATGACTATTTCTTAATATTGCAATAAATTTTATTGCCAAATAAAGCATCGTGTATTTACATGCCATTTTCGTAAAAGTATTTACGTAAAAAGTTTGGAAATCGTTACATTTCAAAATAAAAAGTTTGTAATCTTAATTTTACAAAGCTAAATAAATAATAGAAACAAAATTTTAATACTTTGTAACCCCCCACCCCCTTTTGCTTTAAGAAGAGCCTGAATGCGTTTTGACATTGATCACACCAAAGATTGACAGTAGTTTTTCATGAATTTCTGCCCAACTTTCTATAATAGCAACTTTTTATTCTTGGAGAGTTGTTGGCTTTTTCTTCAGTTCAGCCCAGACGTTCTCGATTGGATTCTTGACTGGTTGCTGGCCATTCATCCAATGTTGGCATGTTTCGTTGCTGAGGAAACTCTTTTAACCTTCCGCATGAAGTGTTGTCATCTTGAAAGATGATAACAGCATCCTGGAAGGTATCTTCGACTGTCGGAATTAAAAAATGCTCGAAAATTTCAACGTAGACCTCAGAATTGACAGTCCTGTTAATGATGCACAATTTTCCTGGGCCGTATTTTCAAATGCACCCCCAAATTATCAGACTTTGAGGAAATTTTTTGGTTGACAGTAAGCAGTCTGGATGAAACTTTTCCATAGTGAGATCACCTGCATTATCACCTGTTTCTACACATATCTTTGATTCGTCGTTGAGGATCATTTGACTCCACTCCATCTTCTGTCCAGTTGGAGTGCTTCTTTGCTCATACAAGTCGCTTCTTTTTGTGCTGGGTCGTCAATGGTGGTTTTGTTTTTGCTTTTCTGGAGCAGTAACCCATCTTCTTTAGTCTGTTGCGAACTGATGAATCATAGACATGACTCTGCTTCTTTCATTCATTGTTAAGCTCATTTGCTGATGACGCTCGCATTTTTTTCACAATTTCGGGCAGAAGCTTGCCTGGTGCTGTTTTTCTTAGGGCGCCCACTTCTGTGCTGTTTCTTGACATCTTCATTTGAAACCGCTTCCAGATCTTTGCAATAGTAGACTGTGCACAGTTCATAAGCCATGCTACTTCACGCTGTGTTTTAGAGCCGCGTTTTCAATAATCGACTGTAAAAATGTATCGATTAATAATCGATACTTGAATATCATCGATTATTAATCATAATTATCATAGATTTTTTGCATCTAAATCATACAATTCATCTATCGATAAAGATCAGTATCGTACCCAGGATTTTATTTCGGGCCCCCCCCCCCCGCAGCCTGATAAAAGATTTTCGCGTACGGCACTGATAAAGATTCCATGATTGTACATATTTTTCCAAATGCTTTGGTTTTATGCAAGATCTCTTTTTTTGACAGAATCTCTCCTGCACGCGAAAAGAGACGGCACACACAAAAAATGCAAAGCAATGCCACAAAGATTGTAGTTGAAGGTCTTCAAAAGTTTCCAAGACTATTTTTAAGACACTCTATAGGTATCTCCAAACATGTTTTCAAGCTTGAATGTATCCCAAAATTTTCATTACATCTTGCATTTGTATTATTTTGCAAACTTAATACAATATTCACATGTCTATCAGACCATAAATCATCATTAGCATTGTCATTATGATTGTCATATGACATCTCAAACTGCACATTGGGAATTTCATGTAACTCTGAGTTTACAAAATTGATGGCCTGGGCACTGCTGTTGTACTGTTAAAGCGAGGGTCTAGTAGAGTAGCTACACTCTACAGGGTGTTGCAGATAACCACAGGGCAGTATAACGGGAAGCCTACTCGCTCGATTGCAGGGGCCGGCTCGACATCAAATGATAATTGGTTAATTTTATCAAAAACATGACAGTTTTGACGGTCACCCCCCCCCCCCCCTCCCCGACTGTGTAAACTGCTGGCTGCTGCAGGCCACCTTCATCTCCCTCCATTCTGCCAATCGACCAAGCCAGCCCTTGCAATCGAGCGGGTAGGCTTCCCGTTATACTGCCTTTTAGTCATCTGCAACACCCTGTACAACAAATTTAACTCTTCAAATCCATGTTTGCTAAAATTTGTTTTCTCAGTTTTTCCCAACAGCAGTGTCCACTATGCATTTTACTAGCTTGTTAGACAAGAGAGTCAACATGGGGATAATTTTAATAATTATAGTGTTCTCCTGATATTTCTTCAGTCATTTTCAAGAACGGTTTAAACAAAAAGTCTTTTAAGACTTTAAAAAATATCCCGCTAGCTGTAGTTGAAAACGGCCAGATCTAGCGGAAATTCCGCTGAGTTGGCAACACTGAAGAGAGGAGAAAGATAAATTTTTTGATTACTTCGATTACTAAAAATAATCAATTAATCAATGCATCGAACGAAAAAATATTGGATTACTTACCAACAATCGATACCTTTGCACGGTACTACTGTGTTTTACCAGACTTTATCAATTGTGCAAGTTTTTTTTTTTGAAAGCCTCGCAGTACTCGTTGACAAGCGCCATCGGTGGCGATTGCCTATGTTGTGTAATAATTATGCAAAATTCCCTTTCAGGACGAGCACACTTTTCAATGGTAAGTTCAGTTTTAGAAAGCTGAATATTGCTTAGCATATGGTCGATTCCAATCATTTTGTTTCAAAATGCGAAGATTCCACACTTTTTGCGAATATGGCATTGTGTAAAAAAGGCCGTATAACTCTTTGTCTTATTCTGTATTAAAAGTTCTTGTTATGCTAAAGAAGTAGAATACATCAGGTGAGTTTTCAGATGATTGATTATTTATAAATCCATTTGTTAAAGAGATCTGATGCATAACGTATACATTTTTTCAATACAACACTGATTCCATACAAGTTTTTAGGGATTGTATAAGTAGATAGCACTTCTCGTTATGTCCGCATTATTGCGTAAGTTGTTTGCCTGAAAAAAAAAAATGGTAAGATAATTCTGAAAATAAAAATCAGTTAAATAATTTGTAATTTAGATGTACACAACTTATTTATTAGAGTTTTTAAAAGAAAAAAAAATCAATAAATTACAAATTGATTATTTGCAGTTTTTACGAAATTGGAAAATTTAGTACTGATCAGTGCTTAGGTCATCCGTTCGATCACCAATGGCTAACCGTTTTTGGGCAAAATGTCTAGCAGCTTTCTAAATAAGCTTGTGTGTCAGTTTTGAGTTTTATTTTGCATACATGCCTCCAGAGATAAAATTTTAAGCAAACTTTTATGTTCATCACAATTATGCATTTTTGAATAACAAGAAGTGTTTGACGAAAATTACCTATCAGAAGCACAAATTACAATTCGTGAACAGAGCACGTGTTGGGAATGTGGAGTCGGCTTCACTCTGGCTGCAATCCCTTCATTGCATGCCGACGGAACGGATGCATCAAGTTTTCGTGCATAACTCTCCGAAACATGATTGCGGTGCTGTAATCGGGTATTCTTGTTGATGAATTGTTTGCAAGTTATTGCAGTATGGTTGGTTTGTTGAAAACGTCCTTTTCAACTGCTGTGGTCATTTCAGGATGGCGTTATATGGACCGCAGATTTTGCCTCGCAAGGGTTCTTTAACGTCCAACCAGCAAACGACTGCACGGGACCAATGGCTTTACTTCCGTTCTGAAGGAAGTGCGTTATGTCAGGATTTTCCCCCTAAAAATTCTCGTCGTCCTCGGCCGGGGTTAGCCGGCCAGGTGGCCGAGAGGGCTAGGGCGTAGGCTTTCTGGTTCTTGAGTCCACTTGGTCGTGGGTTCGAATCCCGCCGTGGGCATGGATGTTTGTGTTTGTCCCGGGCTGCGTATAGATATAACCAATGATATCTAAAACAACTGGATCGCTCATCCTATGCGCAGTCGGCATTGAGAAGCGAATCCAAAATACGTCATAAATGCCCACTTCAGATCATTGACTAGTAGCGTCAGGTGGCCTAAAAAGCAAGGTTAAATTCCTCATAAACGCTCATAAATTGACTAGTCGGTTAAATCCCTCAAAAACGCTCATTCCTCATAAACGCTCCCTTCAGATCATTGACTAGTAGCGTCAGGTGGCCTAGAATTACGGACTCAGTTCTCTCCCAGTGAGTCAGATCCAGTTGTGTTAGATATCATTGGATATAACTTGTGTAAAAGGTGCAAAATGGCCCTAGTAGTCGACGCCAAAAATTTCGAACCCTCGTCCTTGGGTATCAGAGGCGATCACGCAACCACTGAGCCACCGAGGTCGATTATTGCAGTATCTCGTCTTCTACAACCTGAGGCGCACAAAAGTACTCGCCCGTTTCACGAAGTCGCGACGTACATTTGCGAATGCGAATGTAACCCATGCCTGTTAGGGTATCTTTCATGATACAGTCCAGCTTCAGTTCTATTTTCATCAGCAGCTCCATACATCAGGTGATTGCCGGCCAATTCTTCATCAGAGCAATTTTGCATGTTTTCAATAGTTGGTATTGACTGCAGTCAAAGATAAGACCGTCTTAAATGTCATACGTTCTACAAACGTCTTTACATTATGCAAATAATGGTTCATTCCATAATTTGCAGAATTGAAATAGCTGGCTGCAGAGTCATTTTCAACAACGGTTGGTTGGTTTCTTAGAATTTTGGCGTCGACTACTAAGGTCATTTTGCGCCTTTTACACAAGCTATAACTATACGCAGCCCGGGACAAACACAAAACATCCATGCCCTCGGTGGGATTGGAACCCACGACCAGGCGGACTCGAGAACTAGCAAGCCTACGCCCTAGCCCTCTCGGCCACCTGGCTGGCTTTTCAACAACGGGTTTCTTGACGGAAACGTGTTCATCTGTATCTTATCTGCCTTCTTAAGAAGTTTTAACACAGATTTCTGGGACACCCTGTATTTTTGTTCACATATTACATATTTTTTATGTAAACCGTTGTCTAACTTGTTTTAAACTGAGAATGACTATTCTTCAATCTATTAGCTTGATTTAAATAATTATGCCTATAGACAGGGTGCGTGTTTACAAACATTAGCTTGCTTCGTGCCTAGACGTATTTCCGCTTTCGTAATAACTGCACTTTCGTTGTTGGCTGTGACTAAAAGACGAAATTATTCAGAATGACTGCCGAGTGCCGCGATTTATCATTAATTTTTATCGAGTCGGAGATCATAGTAGGTACTCGGAAATCGATGAAACGTTACTTTACTCAATAATTTGCGTTTTGCGAATTGATTGAACAAGGAGCAACACAATACGGCATTTTTATAGGTTAATTCGTTTGTTCGTTTACTCTTTTCTGCCTCAGACAATTCTATGGTCGGAAGTAAAGGAAGGCACAGAAAGTGGTTCATGCGCGTCCTACTTCCTGCGCACCAGAAGTGCCAAAAGTCATGGGATACCTATTCAATATTGTGTATGACCTCCTTTTGCCTGGCGAAATGCAGCACCTCGATTTGGCATAGGCTCTACCAGTAGGCAGAAGTCCTCTGAAGAGATGTTCAGCTATGCAGTCTCGATACTCGTCCGTAATTGCGTGAGTGTTGCAGGTGCAGGCTCTTGTGCACGAATAAATTATTCGATAATATCCCAAATATGTTCGATGGGGTTCGTGTCAGGCGATCTAGGTGGCCAATTCGTTTGCTGTAATTGTTCAGAATGCTCCTCAAACCAATCGCCAGTATTGTTGGCCCGGTGGCATGGCGTATTATCCTCCTTAAACATCCCATCATTATTATAGTACCTGAAGGCCAAGAAGGGAAGCAAATGGTTACGAAGCAACTGGACATAAAGATTCCTAGTCATTGGTAAATCCAATATGTTCAGAGAACCCAAACCCTGCCATGTAAACATGCCTCACACAATAATGCAGCCACCATCTGCTTGCACAGTGTCTTCCTAACAATTTGGATCCATGGACTCATAGGTCTGCGCCACACATGAACCCTACCATCAGTTTCCACCAATATGAATCGTGACTCATCGGATCAAGCTATATGTTTCTAGTCATCTAAGGCCCAATGAATATGCGCACGAGCCCAGGCGAAGCACTCTTGTCGATCTCCTGCTAATATATCCCATCAGTGCCAAATTATAGACCTTATAGACACGTTTTTAGTACGTCCCTCATTGAATGTCTGTTACAAAGGACCATTCTGCTCAGATATCCTTGGTTACGAGCATTTAGCAGTTGTGGTTGGCCACTGCACTGTCCATGTGTGGGAGGTAATGCCTGAAATGAGGTACTCTATGTACACCCTTGACATTGTGGATCGAGGAAGTTGAATGCCTGCACCAATTCAGTAACGGAATATCCCATGCGTCTAGCGCCAACTATCATTCTGCGTTCAAACTCTTGATAATTCTCGTCCAGTAGCCACAATCACTTTACAAAACATTTCAGATGACTGCTAATAGTCGAATTTACAGTACTGATAATGATGCAGTATTTATACACCTTTTAGGCGACGTAAGCGACTATCCATACGACGTTCATGTGATGTGCAAATATTTAATATTTACACACCACATGTTCTTTATTTTGCCCTGTTTGTAATTTTTTTAAATCTAAAAATGGTTAATGCTTTTTTTTGTGTGCATTGTATTCATTCTATCTCTGTAACAGCACGTAGCTATTGTTTACTGATCATGACTATTGTTTCCTCGTGCTGGCCAAATAATGCGTGTCCTTTGTTATGAAAATTTTCGTCTTCAACTGCTGTGCGTTTTTCTTCACTTCGTCGTTGAAGAAAAACGATCACTCCTTCTACTTCACCATCATGGGCCATCTACACCCAGTTATCAGTACTCAAGAAAATGACTCTACAGCCAGCTATTTCAATTCTCATTGCAGTTTGTCCCTGTTCTTGTGCGAATTGGACTCTGATGCCATTTATTCACCAGCCTCTGAAGCCTTTTCTGGTGTCTTGAAGCTTTTGGATTGTTCCTTTTTGTACTTCTTTCCACTGCTCAATAAGCGTCTGTTGGAATTTTCTTGAGAATTTGTATTCAAATTGTTTTGTTTTTTTATATTATTTACATTTATATTTTTCAAGGCTTTTCTTCTAAGACGTTGTCTTTTTTGTTGCTGCTGCCATGTGTCGTCACTTTTTATTTTCTTCAAATTATCATTTGTTATATTTTCATGTACTTCTGTTTGAATGAAGATCGTCAAAATTTTGATATCAGAATTCATAATTTATAGTTTGAGTATGGATTGTTATGCATTAATTCCTTATTCCTTACTCAAACTGTATATGGAAACGCTTATGTTCTTTTCCATTATGTAGGCTGTCAAATTAATTATTTGTTTCGAAACTGTTATCAATTTCATTAGCCTCAAATTCCTTTTGCCTTGTGCAAATTTGGTTAGTTTGTGTTCTAGTACGTATCATTACGTCTTATTGAACACTCTTTGTGTTTGTCTGAGTTGCAACTTTGTGTTGGGTTTTGTTATACTTTTTGTAAAGTATAATGGTGTACTTTCATTAAGTACATGGGTTTTTTTTATTTTAGGTCATGATTTCAGCATTCTAGTATATGCCTTGACCTGTGTTGGTCTATCAGCATTATGTTATGTGCAGTTTTCTGTAGCGGCTACGTTCTTCGGAACAGAATTTTTGTAACCTTAATATTAATATAACATCAATATTTGAAAAAAAAAATACAAATATTTCCAATTAATGTTTCTATTATTTAGTTTATCTTAATAAACTCTACTGTGAGTTATCTTTTTGACTCACTGATTATAAAACTTTGCACTTTCCTTAATTATTAAATCAAACTAAAACATTGGGTTATTGCGGAAGCCACAACGCCATCGCTACTTTTGACGTTGTACTATCATTATCGGTTAAAGTCAATAATTAATAAAATAACGTAATTCTTTATACGTTACACTCTCTAACTTTTGGCATTTCGGTGTATTTCCTGTACTTATGAAAATCTTTCGATCATTTTGTAGGTTGTCTCTCAGCCTTTTAAGAAAGAACGACTGTTTAGTTAAAGTCAGACGATTGAAACCTCTCCAGAAGCCGCCTTACATGGGTATTATGTAGATGTGGGCAAGATAACACGTTCACCATGTGAGTTTTTATTAGAATATTTTAGAATAATTATTTTTATTCTAATGTAAAATATTTTATAAAATTTCGTATAGTACAGGGTTATTCAAAAAGATGGAACAGATTTCAAATCTTTATTTCAAACAATTGTAATCCGAAACTTTTGAAATTTCTCCTGTCTTTTTGAATAGCCCTGTCTATACGGGATTTGAATTTTCTTTAAGTTTCTACTGTAGTGATCAGTGATAAGTTTTCATAGCATTGAAATTAGTCATAGCTGTTGTTCATTGAATATTATTTGGACAATTTAGGACACTGATAATATGCCGATTAGCAATAGGGTCCAGTGTACATCATGCTTTATTAATTTTGAAATACACAAAGTATTATTTCAATGCTATCTTTTGCACGTTATAAAGGATCAACTTTCTCTTTAATAAATTTCATGCTGCTTATTTCTGATTGCAGGATAACGTGCCTTGTTTGCTTGCCCAATAATAGTCACGGGAATTTATCGACTGGTGATCAATAACTGGATGCCACTATATAATAGCCTTCTTTTTAACAATGACAAAATATCTTTAGCTTTTTTTAATTTTATTATTAAAAAGTAAAGTGTGATTTAATAAATTAAAAAAATGTATTTCAATTTATTTCACCTACAGAATACAAATATCCTCTAAATCCATTTGTTATTAGATTCAATTCCATCATTCTATATTTTTATAGCTTTTCTTCAAAATGAACTTAATTTTTTTTTCGATTTCGTTCTCTCTAATTATACGGAGTTTTCATTTGCCAAACGCTTCATGGTTTCGTCCAAATTGTGAAATTTCACATCAGAAGAAATTACAATTGTACATAATAGATAAAACACAAATTGATGACAATTTAACGAGCTTACATTTTCGGTTTCAAAATTTTAAATAAAAATAGAGGGTTTTTAGGGGGTCTATGGTAACAATTAGCCTATTTAACTCGCTTTTATGTTATGTGATCTATCACGTAAAGTATTGTTAAAGCAATAGTTAAAATAGTTAGTATGCTATAAACATTGAGTTATGCCACCGAAAATTGACAGATATTGGAAGGGCTACATAACAACCCTTTCCGACGTCAAATTCAGCTACTCCGAAATTATGAAAGTATGCAAGAAGCAAGGCTTCGTAGTTTCTAAGAAAGGGATATCAAGTGTACTAAATAACTTTGGCCAAATCAGAAGCAGTGCCATTCCTGAGGGTAAAAACCAGGCCAATCCGTGACCAGAAAGTTCGGGTTCTCGTAACCGGATGTAACCCACCAACACAATGAGCCATTGCACAGAAGATAGGGACACAAGAGCCATGTTCAAAAGCGAAAGACCAACTGCCGTAAACTGTATGAACGATACCTGGCGGATGAAAAGTGGAAAAGTCACTCTACGTGAGGCCTATGTTGATTTAAGCGACTGCAACAAGAGCAGTGTCATTTTTTACCGCCCATAGGGTTCTAAGGACAAAGAAAATGGTACTGTGACTGCAAGGAAGATTTTCAAAAAGTGTCATGATCGTGGCGGGATACAGCTACAACGGCAAGTTACCTTTACACAGTTGAGTCAAAGGCCAAAGTCAACGCTATGTACTATCAGACTAACGTTCTAACCCCCATATTTATCCGTGACATCCCCGGTTTGTACAAAATAGAGGTAAACAATGTACGGCTGCACCAAGACGAGGCGTCGAGTTCGCCGCGTCAACTCGCCTGTTCCTGGAACGCATACAAGAAGATATCGGATCCGCTCCATTCCATTCAGCAACATACCTGTCAGCCACCGGACGCATCGCCTATGGATTTTTGTGGCTTTGGCCTACTTAAACGGGCCCTCGGAAAATAACGACCGCGAACAGTGGAGGGTCTTTGGAAAGCATGTCAACCGGATTGATTACGAATTGATCTTGGTGTTCTGCGATTCAGCCTCCTGCAGTGGAAACTGCGATGCAGGGCAGTTTGAACACACTCAATGGTGGAGAAAGGATTTTTTTTTTTACCTTTACTGGCCCTCTGTAATTTGTTACCATAAATCCCTAACAATCCTCTGTAAACAGAGGAGAGTATAAAATTTCCCTTATTTCTTATTTATTGCATGAAAACTTAGATACCTACAAATATTTTTTTGCAATATTGCAGGGTGTTTTTGAACTCGGTACACAAACTTCACACGATGATAGATGATAACACACTGAACATTTTTACCAAAGAATGGATGGTTCAAAGATCACCATTTTAAATGGCTTCAGGGGAAAATGTTGGAAATACTCAACCAATCACCACCTAGATCTGATTTGTCGTCTCTGGATTACTTTCTTTGGGGACACACGAAGAATCAAGTTTGAGACTTGTTAGCTCAGGTGTGGACTTAGTTACCAGAATTGCAGTTGCAGCTGGGAATGTACGTGACATGCCAGGCATTTTTGAAACTGTTCACCACTCAATGTCTCTAAGATGTCAGGCATGTGTTACTTTTCAAACTGTTCTTCACATCGTGGTAGCTCCTTTGAACAGTTCTTGTAATCAGTTGTCAATAAGTGTGTTAACTAATTGTTGGTAACTTTTTCCCTGTTGCGATATAATGGTGACTCTGGATCATCCATTCTTTGGTAAAAAAAAAATGTTCAGTATGTTATGCACAGAGTTCAAAAACAGTATGTATATTAGTAACTGTACACATTGGCCAGTGAATTAAAAAAAAGCTGTGAAATTCGTGCAAAATATTCCTTCCATTTTTCTCCTTTGCAAATACAGGGTAGTTATAATTAAAGTGACCCCATTTAGATTTTGACGTTCTGGTAATCAGATTTTGACGAAACTTGAGATATGTTATACAGACCATGGGGAAGAGAATTTTGCAATAAAAAAATTAGTTTACATTTTGACCGCTACATCAAAATATGGCGCATGAATAATAACAAGAACAAGTTAGAAGCAGATAAATTTATAAAATCAGAGCATTTGTTCAATGTGCATTC
>JAHWFO010095468.1:73547-107585 GCA_023313115.1 Rhysida immarginata | reverse complement strand
TTTTTTTTTTTTTTTTTTTTTTTTTTTTTTTTTTTTGCAATCATGACACGCCAAAAATTTACACAATGAAAATGCTGATTCATATTTTTGAAATTGCATTATTATTACAAATTACGAAATGCAAAATCTAAAATATGTAATCATTGTCATTGTATCTCATTTGATAAAATATTTCGTTTTTTATAATCTCACTTCAATACGGTAGAGAATTAATTTTGTACGCGATTTCAGATAATGGAAAAAAAAAAATAAAACTCTTTGATTTGACAATGAATACATGTACCATACTTCTTGAATTTAGAGACCGAATTACACTGGCGGCGTTTTCAATCGTTAAACATTTCATACACTCATTGAGACAAGAAAAGCGTTCAAAGTGCAACAAAACCTCCTTAAGCAGTGAGCAGACAGACACTGAGATTAAAATAACATGCCATTTACTTTTAAATAATCTTTAACTTAATAAAAATAGCTTAAACCATAGCTCGTAATAGAACTACTATATATTTTTTTCCAAATTTTATTCTTTACCAGATTCTATATATCTTTAACTCTTTTTCCACATAGTTTCCAAGTTTATTTAAACACTTATCACAGCCTTCAATGAGTTTCTGCATGCCCACTTCCTAGAAGTCTGCCGCCGGTGAGGAAAGCCACGCAGGCTGCCGATGAACTCCTTTAGATACCGGAACAAGTGGTAGTCACTAAACGTGAGTTCAGACTAAGTCGAATGGCCAAGTTGTTCCCAACAAAAGATAGGATTGGCCTGCTTTTTACCCTCAGGAATGGCGCCGCTTCTGGTTTTACCAATGTTATTTAGTACATTTGATATCTTTTTCTTGGAAACTACGAAAAGCCTCGCTTCTTGCATGCTTTGATAATTTCGCAATAGTGAATTTGACGTCGGAAAGGGCTGTTACGTAACCATCCCAATACTTGTCAATTTTCGGTGCATAATTCATTTTTAGCTCGCTGTTTGAATACTAACAAATAGTTACTTAATACCTGCCCTAACAATACTCCACATGATAGCTCACATGAACGCGCGCGCTACATTTAAATATGCTGACTGTTCATAGATCCCTAAAACCCCTCTGTAAGTACACCAACACACAGTATCGCAAAACTGGGTGATGGAATCACGGCAGGTTAAAGAAAGCGCAGTTCGGATAATTTTGTTGAAGTAATTTTCAAAATTCGTAAATTGTTTCAGGGTAAATTAGACTATACAGCCGAACCAAATTTCAAATTGGGAACAACTCTTTTCTGGATAAAACTTTTCGCAATCTTTTAAAAAGAAAAATTGCAAGTCCAAAGTCAAGTTTAAAAAAAAAATACAAATTTTGCAAATAAGCACCGGACCTTCAGTAACCGCCCGGGCGCTTAATTTAGTTTATTTCGTGGATTTTTCTTCTCTTGCTGCTTTCTCACGGGAATGTTTGCTCTCCCAAATGCCACTGCTAAACCGGAAATTAGATACCAGCATGATTGACTTCTAATTTCTTGCTTTTAATTTTGGATACAGTCAAGCAGCAGAGCTGATGAAAAATGAAAACTTCATAGTTATAGCATCAATTTTAAACTCGCAACAGTAAAGTAGGCTGAAAACCATTCTACAGAGGCTACAGCAAACAGTTTAGCATTGATCCTAACGTGAATGGAAAACTCATCAGGATACATTAGAAAAGATGAAGGAGAAGGGCGAGAATTTTGCATAATACGAGGGGAGTTCAACAAGTAATGCAACACATTTTTTTTCTCGGCCAATTCTGGTTGAAAAAACTGGACATTTCTTATGGAATATTTTCAAACATTTCCGCTTCGTCTCGTAAAGTTTCATTGACGTCCGATATGTGACAGCGCTATAGTGAGCTGTTAAAGTGGCGTCTACAATGGAGGTGCGTTCCAAACAACCAGGGCATCTCAGATATTCATAGGTGCTTGCAGAATGTCTACGGTGATCTGGCAGTGGACAAAAGCACGGTGAGTCGTTGGGCAAAGCGTGTGTCATCATCGCCGCAAGGTCAAGCAAAACTGTCTGATCTCCCGCGAGCTGGCCGGCCGTGCACAGCTCTGGCTCCGGCAATGTCGGAACATGCGAACACTCTCATTCGAGCAGATCGACGGATTTTCATCTGTTTGGCCCAATGAAGAACGCAATCCGTGGGACGCACTACGCGGATGATGAAGCAGTTATTGATGCAGCACGACGTTGGCTCCGACATCAACCAGTGGAATGGTACCGTGCAGGTGTACAGGCCCTCACTTCAAGGTGGCGTAAAGCCGTAGCATTGAATGGGGATTACCTTGAAAAATAGTGTGGTGTAGCTAAAAGATTGGGGAATAACATGGTGTAGTTGAATGCTGAATAAAACAACCCCCTTTTTCAGAAAAAAATATGTTGCATTACTTATTGAACTCCCCTCGTAGTATCCATCACAGTCATGAAAAATTTTATAAGCGCCGGACCTGTAATACCGACCCGCCTGCATTAAGCGCCTGGGGTCCGCTGAATTTTTGCAAATAAGCGCCCGGGCGCTTAATACAGTATTTACGGTATTACTCATGTGTTTGCATGGAGCTTTCGCTTTACCTTACGGCAAGGTACTTACGGTTTCTAGAATGCTTTCTTCCTTGTCTGATGGCAGAAGAAGAGGGGTTGTCGCTGTCTTGAGAACAGGAATATCTGGTGGTGAATTGCAAATGTTTTCTCTTTGGTGACCGGAAGTAATGTGTAAAGAAGTCCGTTCGATATCACTTCCGTCTGCCTGAGAACTTCCTGGACAAGCATCGTAAAATTCAGACGTATTTTCAGAACAGGAGATATCTCCTTTCTCTGTCCGCTTACGAAAATCTGGTTCAATAGGAAATATTTTGGTTAGAATTATTCACGAATTCAAAATTTCCAAATGTTACTTTTTAAAGTTAAATATTCGTGTCATTAAATAATCTAATATATAAAATGTGAGTTATTTATATGCAGAAAGGAGCTGTTAAAATTAAAAAATACAGTTATTTGTTTACAGCCAAATTTTCTAATGTAGATTTTTTGTAAGAGGAATATTGACCATTTATGGACAGTAAAAATATAGATTTTTTCCGAACATGATTCTCTTAAGTAGGTGAAAAGTTCGTAAAAACAAAAATTACTGTAGAGTGACTTCAGAAGTGGTTGGGTTAACCATTCTCTGTGTATTTCTGTGATGATACTGAATCGAGACAGGAGGATGTTTCTATAGAGAATAAGCCCCTGCACAGAAGATATAAGAAAGTCCCGGAATCACGAATACAAGGCAATTGGTTCTCATAACTCCGACCCTAATGTGCCAATTCGGCCAAATCTCATAGCAGTGCATATCTTGCTTAGTGGAATATGCATCTCAAATTTCATCCTTCTAGTCAAAGGGTTAAGAATCGTACAAAATTTATAAGAAATTAAGCACATAAACCTCCGATCTCCCATCGTGTATCAAAAGCCTGTATTTTAAAATTTTCCAACGGGTTAAATAAGGTGGTCTTTCTTGGGAGGCGCGCGTGTGTGTGTGGATGTGTTGGGGGGGGGGTGCATCACATGGTTGATGAAACCGATAGAACTCGTATTTTCAAGATTTAACTGATGGACAGTTAACTAAACCGAAAAAGCAACATAGCAATCGTCCTACTAGGTGATTACTAAAATCGTCCGAAAGGCTTTGGATGCTTACTACTCTCGACCGGACTTACTTGTTCTTCAGACCAACGTCGCCAAGGATTTCGATACGATATCATCGTAATCGTTTCTGTTGATTACGACCAGAGTACTTCGGTGTAAAAGATCCCCATTTGATTATTATTAACGATTACGAAACTGATCAACTAACAAGTGGGTTTATCGTGGATGACATTTTCCATTCAGCGCAATTACGCTGATTACATATTACTAAACAAATTACATCTGTAAATTTAAGTAAACAGTCCGTTTTTAGCGGCCATGTCAGTTAATTGTACTGTCCGCTCGAGTCTTCATTTCCCTGTTTAAATTTGTCGATTGCCTGTCTTCGCTTTCATTCAGTGTAAAGTGTAATTTGTTATGACTTGCCCTTTGTAATTATGATAAAAAAATTTTTTTAAATTGTTGTTTATGGATAAGAATACAGAGTGAGTCAAAAGTCACTGGACATAGCTGTATTTAGGAAATGATGTGCAAAATGAACGATGTGACTGTGCTAGAAGGCGCTCTATCTTTAGGGACAGTTTTGGAGTTTGGCCGCCATCTTGAAATCCACCATTTTGAATCAAGCTTCATTTCCTTGAATGGAAATGTGGTCATGTGGCATATCAAATAACACTAGCTTTTTTCTCAGGAGTTCAGTCCTGCAATCGGAGTTCAGTTATCTGTTGTGGTTCACAAGTCATTAACAAAAACATTGACACAGTATCATTGTCTGTTGCAGATAATTACACTAATGAAGGAGAAGAGAATTGAGTTGATCCTGATGTCTGGAGAACGCCCCTACCGTAAAGAGAAGTAATCGCCCACAGTAACGTCGCATATGTGATATCACATTTTGGAGATACTGGGACTGTTGAACATAAAGCTCGTACAAGCCGACGGAAAACATCAACCAATGAGGCAACCTCAACAATGGTGTTAGCAGCATTTATAAAGAGTCCACAACGTATCACAAGACGGCTTGCAGCTGAGTGTGGACTAAGCCAATCACCCATAACACGGATTCTGCGTACCAACAAGTGGCATCCATTCAAAATTCAGATGCAGCATAAACTATCCGAGCATGATCCTGACAGACGTGAGGAGTCCTGTACCTGAGCTTCTGGGTAACTATCGATTGGATCCTTCATTTGGACATAACATTGTCTTCAGTGATGAAGCAAATTTTTATGCCCATGGTGAGGTTTTGAAGCAACACGAAACCTTATAGGACATATCCATTCAAAGTCGTTGGTGATGTCAAAATTATGGTGTGGTATAGGATATGGGACACCCGTTTAATTGGATCATTTTTCATAGACGTTACCCTAAATGCTGATGAGTACCTGAGAATGTTACAGAACACTGTGTTCCCGTCACTGTTGACTGAAGATGGTAATTTCCCCAAGTTTTTTTCCAGCCATTGGCCGGTGGGGTCCTGTGGTTAGGACCAACATGTTTCACAGATCTCACACCGTTAGATTTTTACCTTTGGGGCCACTTGTAGTTGCAATAAAAATCCAAAACAAACGTCAATTTCAGCAACACATCCTACAAGCCTGTAAGACAGCATTATCCCCGTTCTTGTGCGCGTGCATAATGAATGGATAAAGCAGTAGGGGCAAGTTCAAGTAACGGAAATAATTTACATTACACGATTAAAAAATATATTATTGTTGAAATTGCTTCTAAAACTACGTAAGGCATTGAACAAATAAGCAGGAAGCATGAGCTAAGAGCAAATAAGAGGAGCTCTTGATGACGTGTGATTTTGTTTGGACCCACATTGAACCCATCCTTTAGCTGCTGCAACCCAGTTTTCGACGTGTGATTTTGTTTGGAAAGTGTCAATGTTTTTGTTAATAACTTGTGAACCACATCAAATAACTGAAATCCGAATGCACGAATGAACTCCTGAGAAAAAAACCTGGTGTTGTTTGATATGCCACACGACCACCTTCCCATTTAAAGAAATGAACCTTCACCAAAAATGGCGGATTTCAAAATGGCGGCCAAACTCCAAAACTATCCTAAAAGCTAGAGCACCTGTTAGCAATATTACATCATTCATTTTTCATACTACTTCCGAAATACACCATGTCCAGTGATAAAGAAGGCTTAAAAAAACGGGCTTTTTTCATAAAACTATTCTTTCAGTATTTAAAAACAAAGGCGTAATGGGTTCTTTCAGTTTAAATAACCTTCCATTAGAAAATGTATCTTCCATTAATAACTTTCAGTAGTTATTTAGCCACAGAAATCTAAAACAGAAAGCTGTATCATATGTGCTGAAATTTAAATCTTATTTAATATCATTTATTTTCCGACCTAAAGATAATGTGTTTATTTATACGAGGTCTGTCCGGAAAGTATCCGCATTGAAGCTACAAAAAATACGGTTCGAACTCACATAAATGTTTAGTCACCTTCAAAATAAGCACCGTCTGCAGATGGAATGCCTCCTTTGAGATGGCCAAGAGCTCCGCGTCGCATTTTGTGTTGTCACGTCCACATCCTCAAATCTCCGTCTTTTAAGCGCTTTCTTGATATTCGGAAATGCGAAAAAGTCGCACGGAGGTAGGTCAGGTGAGCAGAGAGGCTGCCTGACCTAAGCGATGTGGTGTTTTGTCAAGAATTGCTGCACGATGTTTTCTGTCATTTTCACCACGTGACAAGAAAAGAAAATCGTTCTGCTTTTTCGTGTTACAACAATTGCACTCAGCACTCTTAACAGCTGCAAATTTCATTAAGGGAGAGTGGGGTTGGTTCGGACGAAAATCAAATTTTTTCTCCCTGTGGGTTAATCATGAACCAAATAGTGAATGTGTATATTGTATTTTGTATTCTAAACCTTTCGCGTCATTTACCTGTACATGTGATTTTTTTGTAATCACACGATAATCTATATATTTATATATTTTAAAAAACCTCTGCAATGTCCGAAGCAACCCCTAGATATGGGGTTGCTTCGGACTGTCGCGGGGCTGTTTCAGATAAACTGCTTTTCGCCATTTTACTGAAATACAATGTAACTTATTATCAAAAGAGCACGAAAATGCTATCACAACTTGCCTAACATTATCACATTATAAAAAAAATCACAATCACTTGACTAGCAGCTTTGTTTCATTTAGAAGCAGATGTGACATTTCTACATCTTCTGGTGCTCGCTTCATATCTTCCCTGGAAGGAAGACCTTGCCCGCTTTTCCTTTTGTAAGTTCTAACCAAACGCGTCCGAACCAACCCTCTTTGTTGTGTCCGAATCAACCCCACCACGCCAGAAATCAAATAAAACCTTGTTAAGGCCTAACGACGCACATGGCCAAAATGAAACTGCAACACGTTTAAGTATAGTACTGTCCCTCAGGAATAAATGTCTAACTGTTAACATTTCTCGTATAACCTCTCTACAAATTCACGAACAAACCTACCTCAAAAATGTTTTTCACACTCCCGAAAACAAATTTTATTTCTTATTTACTTACCTTTGTTGTGATCGTTTTGGCGAACAGATTTTCATAATCTGTATAGTGTCGCACACTAGGGATAATTTTTTAGGCAGCGTGCGAATAATTTCGACTGAAAAAATCGATTTGTCCGAACAGACCCCACTCTCCCCTACGTCATCAGCAGAAATGTCGTCACACGATCCGGATAGGAAAAAGGTGCAGCAGCGAGTTCTACTTTTTTTTTTTTTGTAGCCTAAATTCGGATACTTTTCGTACAGGCCTCGTATATTTATGTATCATTAGAGTCTAATAAAGTATTCCCATTCAGTCAATGTATTAATTCTAACTTTTGCTGAGATCTCATTTTTCAAATATTACTTGTATGCAGAGAAAGACAAAAGCATCACCTACCTGTTCGCAAATGGGCAGTAGTGTTAGTACTATCACATTCGTGGATTACATGATTGGCACGAATGCTGTAAAAAAAAAAGCAGTAACTTAAACTATGTCACGTTTTTTAATGAGCTTAAACAAACTATTAATAAAAAATTAATTTTATAGGGAAATAGATTTGCACTAAGAAAAACCCATTTATTAAATCCTTTAATAAATTATTTAAAAGTATTTATTAAAACGTTCAATATAATTTTTTAAATATTATACGTTTGTCACTACTAATTCTTGCTTAAGGAATAATTACACTAAAACCTTTTTTAATTTAAAGTAGCTTAAAGGGAACTGGAATTTTGAACGTTAATTTGAAAACTGGGGGGGGGGGGTACCTAATACAGTGCAGTAGCTCAATGCGAGTTACTCATGCAGACTACCTAATACAGCTGAGTACTGCTTGCGTACGATACGTATATAGCATATACGCAGAAAAACATTTGAATACATAATGTTTACAATGTATACAGTAAAATATATAGATCGATGCGTGTTTAATTTAATGTGTAATCACAAAACATGTGTAGAATAATAAAATACATTATTTTATACAATACGAATACAGATCAGTAGGATATAGTATATATAGTAGTACATTATATTATAGTACATTAATTTATGAACAAATCTCTAATTGCAATTTGCTTTGTTTACAAAACTTGCCTTCCAAAAAAATCCTCTATCCTACCAATCAGTGCTAGCCTTTCGACCTATGATAATTGTATGAGGGGATAGCTTATCTAAGGAACGTTAATCTGAAATGTACGTTAAACTGAAACTTGTTGACATTAAAAAAATATGATTTCTGCCGGGGATTTTAAATTTAAAAGTTTTAAAAATTTGGCGCAACTTTTGAGGCACATGGTCAATAGAAAGGCTTCAAAACGACTGTTCAGCGAACCCTATTGTGCACGATTGAGACGTTCGGTGCCATTTTGACGCCAGTTCAAAGAATGCGACAATAGTGGAACCTGATTCCGGCCGAGTGGCCTTCTCCGACAGACAGCTGATATGGAGAATGTGTTCATATCACGATTTGAGTCCACTGAGACTTTAGAAGGCAACATGAAAACAACTGGCAAGTTTCCGATCATGTACGTTGAGCATATTCCCTGAGGTAATTACACCTATCATTTTTTGAGGATCTGAGGAGCGTGACGAAGATTTTAAGCTAGTATCCTGGCCACCAAATCGAAAATCTTAAAAATCACTTCGAACGAGACATCAAACGAATAAATCCTCCGCCAAAGAATCTAATCCAACTTCGGGATGCACTGTTTTCTCTTTTGTTACATATTGAAACTTTACAGCACCTTATTGAGTCCTTCCAATAGCGGCTGGCTGCGATACACGCTGCTAAAAGATCATATTCTGACTGCTACGATAGATTGATGGTCATAACAATGTGATTAGACATTAGATATATGTTGAAGAACCGTCTTATAAGGAAAATTTTTGTATATTATCACCAGATTTATAATTGACTTCTGCAGTTTAAAATAATATATTATCGCTATGTAAAATGAGGCGTTGAGCGCAATAGTGGCCCAACCAACAATAATGTTGAAAAAGAGTAACATGTGGAAATAACTTGCTGATAGATTGCTTTTTACAGTGCCATTGTGGCCCATCCATAGTTTGGTGTGCGAAATTCCATTTTGCATACATTTAGTTCGCTAAATTCCATTTTGCATACATAATAGGGAAGAATTCTGTGGATTTTCTCAGAACATATTTTTTTCGGCTTGGGCCACTTTTGCGCTCAACGCCTCAAATATTGAAGGAAAATAATAGTGCGTTTTCATTATATCAAAAACAAAAAAAAAATGATTCTTTTTTTTCAAAAACTATAAAAGAAAAAACTCCCCACTCATTTCCTTTTTCATTCATTTACTGAATGCTAATAAATTTTACAACTAATGTTTAAACTGCTGACATGGTTGTTAATGCCATCAAACAGAAATGTAAATCTCACAAAACAAACCGTTGGAGAAGATTCATGAAAAATTTTAATAGAGGACTTTCCCATAACCAGAAAACTTGCTATCTTAAAAAAACGATGGTTTTGACAATTTAATATGTAGTTTCTAATTATCCCCAAAATAGAAAATTCCACTTAAGAATAACGTGTAAATACGCAAATGCTTCAACAATTTTAAAGCTATGCTATTTATTTAATGCATATGTATGTTACATATTTAATACTAAAAATTAGAAAATATCTTGAAAATATGAAGAAAAAAAACAACTCAAAATATAATTTACCTAGCAGTTAGTGGGAAAACTACAGATGATTTATCCATATTTAAAAAACAAGATCACGCTCCTATCTAATATCAAAAGTCGATTTGTGCGAAAACAGCATTAAAATAAAATCATGCGCAATGCCTCTGTTTATGATTGATTTTTTCTAGTCAATTTGCTGCCAAATAATAAAAGAAATTCCATTTTAACTCGGCAGTTTGCTTACCGTCTGAGCGGAAAGACACGCCCAATTATCCATCAGAAGCAACGAATGATCTTTATTTATGACTGCTTCGTCTCGCTGGGTTTTCCTGTCTTTTGTTGTTTACTTCAGGATGGAAAAGTATTAGCAACCTAAGGTGATAACCAGCTACAACGACAATCTTATCACCGCTTAAGATTAAATTAATGCAAAATTACTAAATAAGAGACAGTAATTCTCATTGCTTATTATCGCAAGACACTGACTCTCCGTTGAATAGTACGTCGCACAATGCAATAGACCAAATAATGCGTTTGACAGTAAATTTACTTAACATTAACTGCTTCTTTTCAGTTAACGGATATTTTCGTTAAACAGAAAATCGTTATGATAATTTCGCGGAAATTTTCGATTTTTATTGTGCAGAAGACAATGACTCTACGCCGTACATAAACAAAGAACTTCCGTGGGATCAGCTTTATTTCCTAGTGATGTGACTTGGAACCGCTTTTTCATTACACCACATAAGTTCTCTATTGGGTTGAGGTTGGGAGAATTGGCAGGTCAAGATTGCAGCCATGCCGTTGTTGCTTTAGAGGTGTGGCAGGACGCACATCCTGTTGGAATATGAAGTCCTCACCACACAGGTCTTCTGCAGAGTCGAGCATGTAATTATCAAGTACTTCGGAGGTTACACGGGTCTTCAAAACGCATAACTGTCCTACTCCTTCTGCGGCCATACACCCCCATACCATGACAGATGCTGCAAATTTGACAGAACGTTTAAGACACTCTCTGTTGAATGCTTCCGTCCTCGTTCTCCACACACGGGTATACCTTGGTCACCATGGCAAACGCAGAACACTGATTAACCGCTGAACAGTCGTTGTTCCATTCATCATTACTCCAGAGAGGATGCTCCCTGATTCACACGAATGTTCCTTTGCTTGCGCGTCAGAGCGAGCTTTGTTTTTGGAACTCTTGATGCAAACTTCAGTTGATGAATTCGCCGCAACATTGTTGACCTGCGTACATCTATTCCATGCAGGCCCCCACAGTCGATGAATGTGCCGAACGCTTTTGAAACTTCTTTTCTTGATGATGTTCTTCAGGCACTTTCCATCTCGCAAAGTTGTTGCTCGTTTTCTTTGTTGCTCACAAAGCTGTCACCACATTTGTGTTGCTGAATAGTTCTTGATGCTGTGCTCTGTGAACATTTGGCTTGTGTGGCGATTTCCTTCTGCGATTTACCGTTTGATGTAGGGCCATGATGAGGGTTTTTCGTTGTTGCGGAAATGTCGCTTTTACATTGAAGTGAGACAAATAGCTTTTAAGTAGTGTTCATTGACAGAGATGTTATGCTTACACACTTTCAACTGACCAACGTAAATACGGAAGGCTCAACTGCCCTTCCCACCCCGATATTATATATTTTGAACCAATAAATTATGTATTCTAGTTTTCTGAATTATTAGTTTATTTTTTTTACCTTATTTAAATGAACTAGTTTTGAATCTTTCTTTTGTTACGCCAATAGCAAGACACCTCCTTCACTGTACAATTTTAATTTTAATGAAACGACCTATACTTCCTCTAGCTACGCTCATAGTTAAAAAAAAAAAAAAAAAAGAGGTCCATGAATATTTTGTATTTTTAATTAGCATTGACAGGTCCCTGAGAAATATTTCATATCGACTTTATAAATGAATGAATTAACTAAAAAGTGAAAAAACCTCTAATCCACAAGCAGGAAAAAGGAAATGCCGAATACTTATTTCGTGTTCAGGGTACCATCCTGAGTTCGCTACCAATTTGAGATTTTTTTCTATTCCAGCGTAAAAAGAATAACAGAATGTTTAACCTACCTTTTACGGAGAGCAGCGTTGCTTAGTTTAATAGCAGTTTTGGAATCACGACTTAGAAAAGAATTACATAAGTAGTGGCAACCGTCAAGGGATTGTCCCCTGACTTCGCGGCGACGCCCTCGTGGATTGGAACATGAGAATGTGCGACCAGAGCCCATGCGTAATGGACGACTAGCCGAAGAAAAGGTCGTAAATAGACAGTTGTCCAAAGACTTCCGGTGTTTAAGTTCAATTTCTTCCTTGACATTTTCACAGGACGTTTCCTGCAAGAAATTGTGATTATTCGCATACAAAATTGTGTGCAGAAGACTTTGTTGTATTCTCTTAGCTTCCGTTCCATTTCTTATTTACAATTTTAATAATTAATTTGATTTGTAGGTTGAAAATTGATATAGCATTTATAGTTTTAACTGAAAGAATGCTATAAAGACTCAAATTTAACTGCATTAAGATACTATTAGCCTTAATATCTGAATTTTTTTTTAATAAGAGGACAAGAAACAAATATTAAAAATATTATTTTATTAAAATCTGAATAGAAAAGTATGCTAATATTCATGAAGAATGATACCTGCATCGATTAAAAAAACCTTCACGAAGCCTTTCAATACTTGGAAAAAGATCAAAGAAATCACTACAGGAACTCTTTCAGCTGCAACCGACCTTCATAATCTATAATCATTAAAAAATATACAAATTAAAAATTGAAAGAAAAATTATACTACATTAATTTTAAAAAAATTCGGCTATGATATAAGAAACTCAGAGAGCAAAATCAATAACTTAGAATATAAAATTTTAAGACTGAGAAGTGGGATTATGAATAGTAAATAATGGTAAAATTAAAAATTCAAATAAAAAGATACTTAATTAGTAACTGTGTTAATGCCCATTTTAAAAAAGAGAAAATGAATATTTCTGACTAATTATTTACTCATAACGAAACAGATAATTAAGTTTAGTAAAACTCCTTTTTAATTGTTAATGTTATAAATAAAATTAAAAATCATCAATTATAAGTTCTCATGAAGTTTTGTATGGGAACTGAAGTTTAAAGAACTGGATTGAAGATACGAGGCCTGTCCGGAAAGTATCCGAATTGAGGCTACAAAAAATACGCTTCGAAATCACATAAATGTTTAGTCGCCTTCAAAATAAGCACCGTCTGCAGCAACGCATTTAGCCCAGCGTTGCTGCCATTGGTCGAAACAAGTACGAAATGCCTCCTTTGGGATGGCCAAGAGAGTTCCGCCCGTCGCATTTTGTGTTGTCATCAAATCTCCGTCCTTTGATCGCTTTCTTGATCTTCGGAAATGCGAAGAAGTCGCACGGAGCTAGGTCAGGTGAGTAGGGAGGCTACCTGAACTGAGCGATGTAGTGCGCTGTGCGAGCTGGAGCGTTGTCGTCCTGCAGCATTCAATCTCCAGAAGCCCACATTGTTGGCCGTTTCCGTGGAACTGCATCACGCAATTCATAACACTCCGTTGCGGTTTTACCGCTTTTAAAACAAAATTTGATCCAATGTCGTTGCTCAATGTTTTTTGTCATTTTCACCACGCGACAAAAAAAGAAAAACGTTCTGCTTTAGCGTGTTACAACAATTGCACGCGGCACTCTTAACAACTGCAAATTTCATTACGTCATCAGCAGATATGTCGTCACACGATCTGGATAGGAAAAAGGTGCAGCGAGTTCTACTTTTTTTTGTAGCCTCAATCCGGATTTGATGGTTGAAGTTGAAATACTAGATGAGTCTGGTTGTTTATGAATGATGTTCTCGTTATTATGGAAGATTGTAGATTGATGCTTGGGATTAGGGTTTATTGAATAATTTTGGAGGAACAAATTTCGGATGATGCCTTGTAGTGATTCTATTGGAACCACAACAGGCGTGCGTGGACACGCCGCCGACGAAGTTCGTCATTGAGAAAATTTCGCAACAGCACCACATATGACTTAGCCTCATTTCGATCTGATGTAACCATTAGTATTTTCAAAGAAGTATGCCTCAATCACTTCAAATGCACTGATAACTAAAGGCTTTTCTCAGCTATGTGGAATTGAGGCGAGATTAAAAGAAAAGGAAAAAAAGTAATTTTTTCAAGACGCCAAGCAGCTGGACCCCGCCGGAGATAATAGATAAGTCGCGAGAGCGAGCAACGTACGAGCCGCTGGATTCGTCAAGAGAAGGGGCATTCAAATTAGCTCGAAGAGAGCTCGCGATAAAAAGGAGGAACAAAAAGGAGCGATTAAGTTTGGGTCTCGATTTCCACGAATACAGAAGTCTTTATGCTCGCCCCACTTCATGGAAGAAATATCGTCGAGAAGCCGATCGGTTGCGGTAAGGGAAGTTCGATTTCTTCATTTACAAATTATTGTCCAGTTAATGTTAATCTAATTATTCCCAGCCCTAGCCGTATGCCCGAGGTCTATGGGACGCCAACGCCTCAAAGCCAGCAATTAACAGTTCGAACGGATATCCCCTTCTACCCACAAACCGCACGATCGGAACCAAGTCCTATGCCCGTCTCTAATTCTGCCATTGCCGTCGCTAATGCAAGTGAATTGATATCGCCTGCATCAGCAGGTTCATTTAATTATTTTTCCGTGATAAAGTTAGATGGCCTAGGAGATGACAACGAGACACATAAAGACACTTATCCGCCTAATTACTCGGTTGCCTCCCTCTCGCATCTACCTGATCCAGAGCCGTCCGGAAATACGCCAGGTACGGAAACACCGACGCTTGAGGAGTCTCTTGGACAGAGCTGTAGCGAGGTCAATGCCTCTTCGTCCCCGCAAGATTCGAAAGCTGGAGCTGAGTCCACGTCTACTCTAGCCACTGGTTCGTTCGAGGATTTCAACGAGCCGCCTAAGCCACGACTTGATTTTCTGCACTCGGGGGATCATCAGGATCGACGACGCTCGTGTGCCGCATAGTTCGTAGCCGGTAGCGTCGGCAGGGCCCTAGCCGGCCTACCGCGCGCGATAGGCAGCGCAGCGTCGTGCGGTACTCCAAGTTTGCCTTTCTCATTTATTGATCTATTAATGCTTTCAATTGACTCTAGTACTTTTCTACTTGCTGCTTATAGTTCCACGCCCCGAGACGCCAAACCTTAAAGGTAGCCGTTCTCCTTTGTAACGGTAGACACTTTATAATCATCTTTTTCGACGAGCAACTTCCCCTCATCAGAAACCTCGAAAATCAGCATTAATTAACGTCGGTTTCGACCATCATCTCAACAACGACGGGTTCATCGTCCTCAGCATAATCTTTAGAAATCACGTCGCCTATTATTTGATGGACATTACAATCAAGCAGTTATTCAATTCTAGCTCAAGAAGTGTTATTTTTGAAGTTTATTTGTAAATTAAATCATTTGATTTGCAATTTTCGTCTCTCGTCCCTTTCTCTCTGTTCACAAGTAATTTCTTAACTCTGCTGATAAAATAACTGTGACAGTTATCACCGCCCAAGAGGTCGACATGGCGCCAAATTTAAATCGTCTAATTTTTTCTGCGCCACCTCGTAGTTTGGGCATGGGATCATCGAAAATTAGTAGACTACATGTATTTTGATCTGTAAGTTTATCCGGCTGTCCGCCGTTTTCTCGATAACTTGAAAACTGATTAACTTTTTCAAATTCTGTTTTCAGAGATATGAACATCATGTCTTAGCTCGGCTGTATCAATTTTCAGGCTTTTTCGTGGACACCTCCAAATCTAATTCTTATGCTAAAACAGTGACCGTGAAGAATACCAAGATAATGGCATGTCATATAACAATCAATTTGTCGAGAATGAATACACTGTTACGCACGCGCACGTAATAATCGCTTTGTCGAGGCTCAATAACTCAATCACTGAATTGTTGTATACAGTTAAGCAACAAAGTAGACGTAAATTTGGAAAAAAATTAACTGAATTTCCGTTGTTTATTAGTAATTTTATCTAGACTTTTATTTCTCGAATTTGTAAAAATATTGTGATTAGTCATTTTAAAAATATGAACGTTGTTTGTAGACATTTTGGGTCAATTGACATGGTCACTTCCAGTCACAATAACGAGTTCCCGAAAGACCGGTGAAATTATGTAGAATACAGGAAATTTTGTTTCAATTGCTCAGAGAGTCTGTTTGTTTTTTTTTTTTAAGTAGAAGGAGATATCGAACAGGCAGGAAATTTGGCATATTAATGATACAATCAAAATTGTATTGCCAAGTGGAATTTAATTCAAACGGAATGATCGATCGAAAATTTTCCTTAACAAAGAAGTTTCTTTGAATGACTTTGATAAATACCTATCGTTAATGAAAGGATCTGCTTTAGTTAATTTTTCTTTTACTAATTAAGGACTAGTTAAATAAATATTTAGTCTCAAATTTCAAATTTTCCTGGAGTTTCGAGTATTATTTTACGAAAAATTGTCTATTTTCAACTTCTCAGTAAGTCAAGTAAAGTGAAACAGCAGTAATTAATATAATTTTAAGAAAACAGAATGTTGTTTCATATTTAATTTATGCACAGTAATAAGACTATACCTATTGTGATCGATCGCATAAATAAAACGATATTCTGAAGCAAAACACGACGCCGAAATTACTGCAGGCGTATTATTTGCGAGAGAGCCAAGTTTAAAGAGAGACAAGAAGTCTGTCAACGAAAGAAAACTTGGGCATTTAAATTAACGAAAGATGAACTTGACGTTGGTAGAGGCGACGAATTAGATACTGGTGGGTCCGTGATTCGAATCCAGGTCCAGGAATATTTCCCTTCTTTTTTCTACTTAATTTAATTATTTAATATTAAAGCATAGCTTCAGTTTCACCTATCACTTTATTGGACGTGTCCAATTAAATTTCCAATTTCAAACGTTAGACATTTTAATTAATGCTTTTTAAGCCTGTTTCACAGTTAAATCGCCCGCATTAGCCCCAGCTGATCCGCCAAGATTTAACAACTTTCCGTTTCCATTTTACAATTAAATCCGCCGCCGCATTAACTGTCTTCAGATTGGGTCATTCTCAAATGAGATCGACGTCACACAAAATGGCATCTCGCAGAGACTTTCGTCGCATTCATAGGCGAAGGGTATTTTTGACAGCAATATTTATTAAATTACATTCCCAAATGCCAACTACAAATCGACTGTGTGTTTGCCCAATATGGCAACAAAGATGCGCCGAAACCTGAAGTTTTTCTGAATGGTTGAAGCAGTTGTGGATCTGCTGAATTTCAGAACCAGCTTGAATTGAAAATTCCGCCCGCAAAGCACTTGCGGAGAGCAATGCGGGCGAATTCCGCTAATTGTGAAACGGCAGTCCGTGTGGAAAATCTTCGTCTTACGTTGCGGGCTCAGCCTTTTTCCGCCTGCAAATTGTGTAAAACAGGCTTAAGAATTGAAAGCAGAATTTAAGCGGTCATGCCCAGTTTGTCTCTCGTTAAGCAACAGGGTTGCCAGATTAGTTGGAATTCCACCAAATAGGTGGAATTTGGATACTTTAGGTGGGCAAGTAGGTGGAATTGCCTGTTCGGTGGAATTAGGTGGAATCAGGACTGAAGTAAAGTGAAAAAAAAAATAAACATGCTGTTGCCATAATTTCGACCATAGCCAATATAAATCCTTCCAAACTACCATGGCCTTTGTTACCTAGGTAAAAATTTGGTTGTCACCTCGTTTAACTACTTCCCATCGTTTTAGATGGGCATTATGGAGTTTTTACTATCCTTTCCTTGTGTTGTTTTCTGTGATTTTTGTAAGGTTTTCCGCCTTGCTCATATAACCGGATTACTCTTTTATCCGGTGTGGATTACGACAGCAACAGCTTGAAAAAATGCAAAACTTTTTTGTGTGGACGTACATAAGGTCATTTCACCAGGCCAAACTCGGTGGCTGGCATTAAAACAAAGTGTTGATCGCATTCTAGAGCAATATGATCCACTTGTGGCTTAACTGCAAGACACTTTTGCAAGTGACCCATCCAAAACCACAGAAGAAATGCTCGTTTCAATGAATAATCCATATATAAAAATATGTTTGGAATTTTTATCATATGTTTTAGATCTATTTGTTCAATTTAACTTGCTTTTTCAAAGTAAAACCCCATTGCTACATATGACTGAAACCAGAAGTATGTTCCTTGTTGAAAACGTTGTGTGCAAATTTCATGAATCCACAGTATGTAAAAGAGACATCAGGACTAATGCTGACACCAACAAGCACTGAATTTCTTCCTGTGGATAAGATATACCTGGGTGTTTCAGCTGATAAGAGCATTAAAAATCTCAAAAACCCACAGCCAGATGAGGTACAAACAGTGTCAGAGTTTCTATATTGAAGCAGTGTGCCAAATTAAACAGATTTACTTTTACCGACAAACTTTATGATTTCTTAGAGGTTTTAGAACTATCCACTGTCCAATCAATGGGTATTTCTTCCCTATCGGCAGTTTATCAGCGTTTTCTATTTTTGAAAACTGTTGTAGAGCTACAAAAAGCTGACCAAAAATGGAGATGTCTTGGGTTTCTTGACCACAAAGCTAATGGACTACAATCACTGCCTACTATTGAATACACTGGGCAACAATGAAATTGCTTCTTAGTTGAAAGTACCCAATCTTGAATGAATTTAACGTGCTGAACACGAATATCACATTGAAAAAAGTTGATTGGCTCTGGTTGCAATGATATTGACGTATTGTTATTTGTATAGTAGCATCTTTTAAGCCTGGAGAAATGAATGTACAACGCCCACCATTGGCAGAACTACACAAAATCATCATTCCTCCTTTACACATCAACCTCGATCTTGTAAAAAATTTGGTAAAAGTCATAGTAATTCAAGCACCTACATGAAAAATTCCTTCGACTCAGACATGCTACATGTCGAACTGACTCAGTTGAATCCAAAATTAAAGAGAGCGTTTTAATGGGGCCACAAAATCATCAGACATGCTCCCCACGATGTTTACAAACGAGAAGCTAAAAAAAAACGAAAGTCCGAAGATGATTAAGGTATTCTTAACATGTATTATAATATTTACATGTATACATTTTTCTAAAAAATTCGTACACATTATTAAGAAACCGCAGCCAATAAAGAAATGACTATTCTTAGTTATATTCGTGTTCAGCACATTGAATTCGTTAAGAAATGACTATTTTTATCTGGGAAGCAGGAAATTTTTAAAATTTTGTTGCCCAGTGTTATTGGAAGAAAGTTTTTTTATATAAGAAATGCTATAGGTGAATTGAAATTTGAAAACCTTAAAAAAGTGATATCTTTATTATTGGCCCTTCCATTTTCTAATGCATCAGTGGAGAGAGTATTTAGTCATGTTAACTTGATTAAATCTGAAACGAGAAATTTGTTATCCACTGAGACATTATCAGCAATGCTGACTACGAAACAGTATATATTAAAAAATGATGTCGTTATGTTTGAACCCACAAATGAAATGTTAAAGACAAAAATTTGGAAGAAGACTAAGAATAAAAATTATATAGATATTTAAGAAATAGTGTGTTTAGGTTCTTGATTTTTTTAAATAAAATAATGCAATACTGTCTGCTCATGAATATTTATACGATGAAATTAATTTCAATAATTTCGTACTTTATTCAATTAAAATTAATAATATCGTTGTTCTCAACAATTCAAAACCAGTTTTGCACTATCTGCTTTCAGCAAGCACCAAGGTTAGAAGAGGTTTGGCCTCTTCTAACTTCTAACCTCTCTGGCTTTCAGATTGTGACACCAGAGTGTTACTTTTATCGTTCCAAGTGTATGCTATGTCCTATGTCATATGCTTAATAAGCAGATCATAACATGATTTTATCGCTATACATGACAATTTCTATGCAGTAATTTAGAAATTTAATATTAACTGGATTAATAACAATAGCTCCTTTGGCCCCAAAAATATCTGGCCGAATTGACTTAAAAAATTTAGTAAGTAAAGGAAAATATAAACTGAAACAGATCCTTTCATTCTTAAGAGATTTAGCTAAAAGCTACTTATAAGAAAGCACTCTTGGTCTGTACGTTTATCCATCCGGCCGTCCGCCGTTTGCACGATAACTTGAAAACTAATACAAATTCTGTTTTCGACACAATGTTCGTCAAGGTCTTAGCTTGGCTTATCAACTTTTCAGCTTTTTTGTGGACCCCTTCAAGTCGATTGCACGTGCTCTAAACAGTGATCGTTAAGAATACCAAGACAATAGCATGCCATATAACAATCAATTCATAGTGAAAATCAACAAGGAATAAAATGTTACTTTCTGTTTATCTTTTAAGCATTCTTGACATCAGCACGCGACGAGACACGATTGCTCAATTCCTCATCATCCATGCAACTATCCATCCACTATTGCTAAAATCCAAGTTCTGGCTTTCTGTCTCTTTAAAGACTCGGCCCCTGTAATAAATACTCCGAAACCATCTTTCTTTTGTGGACATTTCTGGCCATATAGGGGACGCTAGGGGGAAGGGTTAATTCCAATTTCGGGTTTTTCTTTCATCTCATTTCTTTGCGTGGAACAGCTTGTGACGTCATAGTTTGTTTTGCCAATTTGATAGTTTCTGAGGGGGAAGACAGTGAAGATAAAAAAATGTTCCACAAAAACAACTGTCAAAATTTGGACTTCAACAATTGGACTTTTCAGACAAAAAAAAAAAAAGAAAACCTCTGGAAGAATTTTTAAATGATGAAGCTATTTCCTCAATTGTACTTCTGCGTCATAGTAAAGCTCCTTCATGGAATGTTTGCAAGATTTTAATAAAAATATGAAAATGAATAACTATTATTAAATAACTATTGATTCCGATGATTTTAAATCAATTAGATTTGTGTTTATAATATTATTTTTAATATTTTAATATTTTTATAAGATACGGGTAGAACCAGTTGGAGGAATTCTATTCACAGCATCATTGCAAAGATGAGAGGCTTTAAGTAACGTAATGGCTATTTTTTAATCTTGTTTGTTTAGATTTAAATATTACTGCTAACGAATTCTCATCCATGATAGTTAAGCAGGAATTGAAAAAATAAAAGAAAACTAGAATGTCCCGATTGCAAGATTTTCTCAGGGTTGATGTTTCTATAATCTCATATAATGATTTTTTAGTGTAAAAATAGTGAGTAGAAAGATCTTTTGTAGCTTCTCATATGTGATCAGAATTATCAACTACTTACGTCACCATATTCGAAAGAAAACTCCTGATTCATTCGTGGACTTATTTGTCAAATACTCAATTTCAAAAAACTTTAAAACTTTTTCTCTGCATAAATTTTGTGTGATCAGAGCATAACGATGCCAGTAAATTTAGCTTCTTTTGTTTACATCGTTGTTCGAATGAAAATTAAATGCCTGTTCATTGATTGAAGTTAACTGACGCAAAAAAAGCCCGATAGTGAGTTGTAAAACTAACTCTTATTATTAACTAGCAGAAGCACCCAAAAAACAAACAACGGATAATTCTTAGTTTATCAATATTAGGATAATTCTTACTTTTCCTCATCTCGAAAAATAAACATCTATTCAATTTTAATATAAAAAAGAAAAACTATAACTTGGAAAACATTTAGTTATTCAAAAATCTATTTTGAAAAAAAAAAGTCTTCAGCATTTCGCCTTTAGCTATAAAAGGAAAATTGCTCTATTTTATTGCTTAATAAAATCCTTCATTTACATATTGAGCAGTTTATTAAATTTTCTTGAGGAATTGCTAAAACGTCAACAAGTTAAATTAAAAGGCTACTTAAAATGTAGAGTAAAGGAAAGGAAAAAAATGAAAATATAACCAATTTTGGTATCGTTGATTAAAATTTCACGAAGAAAATCAAATTTAAAATTGGTTTCGAAAAAAGGAAATTTTCATTTTAAATGAAATACATTTTTTAAACTTATATATAGTGTATGTTAAAAAAGTATGCAATTTAGGATTTACGAGAACTTATTACATAATCGCATTCATCTTTCAAAATTAAAAACAATCCCAGCAGATAATCTCGAACTATTATAAGCCATCAATATCCCCCATCTTCCCCCAGATATAAGAATTCGCATAATATTACAAATGCGTGTTATTTTAGAAAGTCATCGATTGAACCCCTATAATGTATTCTGTCGTGCTATGTAAATAATAATCGTTGATGTTGGAGCAAAAATGTCAAAATAAATGCGTAGTCGTCAGTAATAAGCAACACGTTGCTGCATGGATCTTATTGATGACAATATTCGATGAAGTAATCAAAAAGCCTTTTCGCATTACTGTAATGCTGTAATGTAACCTTCTCAAACTGTCTTAATTACTTATTATTAAATCATTTGATGACGTTGATTGAAAAATTTTAATGAAACAATCTGAATATAAATATCACTTATATTTTAAATTGTACAACAAAAAAAGTAAACTTTATAGTACAGATCCATAAAAAGAGTGCAATCGGAATAATCGAATAAGGTTTCAATTTCAAACGACCGATCTACAGCTTCAATTCGAATCAATAACTGTGTTGATTAGAAATAAGATGTTGAATTAAAACTGGTGATCTGTAGCAGGAACACTCCAATACCGTCAGCTTCCTTGACCTATATTTACCAAAATGTATTGCCTCCCTGACCTACATAAATTTCCTTCATAATAGTTTATTAGCAAGAAACATGCCGGATAAATATGTAAAATCTTATTGCACTGTTGCATTATGAGCATGGTGAGTTATTTATTAGTTTATGTATATACATAAGATGTAGTAATTCGACTGAAGATGGAAAACTTGTTAACAATTTTTTTATTACAAGCACTTAATATTTGTTTATGATTTGCACGGCTTTGTAATTTCTTTCATAGTAGAATTCATCATAAGCTTTAAAAGAAATGAAATTGCTAAAAAAAAACCTTCTTGCTTTAACTGTAGTAACTATTATTTTATTTTAAATTAATTCTAAATTTAAAAATTATCAACAGATTTCAATGTTACAATTCTTTCGTTATCAATTTGCAGTTAGAACTGAGTGTTTTGTAAAAAAAAAATAAATAATATTTGCTTATAAGAACGTGAAACCGAATTAATATTTTTTAAAAATACTTCCTCTTCCCGTGCAATCAAAACAAACTCGCGAAGGTTTTCTTTTCCTCGGCGACAGTTGGTCCTCTGCAAACACTTTGTGTGATAAGTGGCAGACCGACAACGGTCTCGGCTTCCCTTTTTCCAATCGATTGATACGAAACGAGGGAAATACAGCGAAAACACATCGATAACACAAAATGCTTCATTGGCCCTGGTTACGTAGCATTCCTGTAACGGAAGAATCACAAGAACGACGGGAGGATTAAAAAAAGTAGAACACACTGAATTTACTTCGTTTAAAAACATCAGTTTCTTCATTATCAACACCCATATATCAATTAAATGCGAGTCTCCCCAACGTTGATTAAATCTTCCTTATCGCTGACAAATGAGAGATTAGTGCCCTACTATTAGAGATTTTCGTCAATAGTGAAGGCAATTAGTCCGAAAAAATTCATTAATCGTGTTTACAAGCAACACTAACGAAGAAGAGACACTCTTCCTCATTTTACTAATCGAAATAGATGTTTATGTTGTTTATCATTCGATGTGTTTACACTAAGAAATTCATATAATAATTGTATTGCGATTTAATTTCTATATTATTTTGAATAAAAAATTTATTTGAGATAAATCAATTAGTATCTCACAATCTAATTAAGAAAAAATGGCTAAATCCCATCATGAGTATAGACATGATTATATATCAAAGAATAAAGAATAAAAATAGCAAAACTGAATTACTATATTTAAGATTTTAAACATCAAACCACGCTCTACAGTTTCAACTCGCCTAGAATGCGAAAGTAACATTAACTTAAAGTCCACTTTGTATGGTTCTCGGTTAAAATTTGTTTAAATGTCTATTTTTTTTTTAATTAATTACCTCAAAAATTTTGCCAAGTATGTTTCAGGGTAGCAAAATATATTCACAATTTTACAGCTAAATGCTTTAGAAAATTGTATAGGAAGTTGTCACCATTTGTGATTGTCAGAAAAACTTAAATGACATTTTACTTATATAATACATTTTACTTGTTCATCGATACATATACAGGGAATCTTCGACTCGCGACGTTTCATCTTACGAATCAATTGTTCCCAAATGAAAAGGAGACTACGGTTATATTCTAATGAATATTTTAATTACAGAATATTTGACGTGCAATTTATGTGTAACAAGAAATTAAGCCCCCCGAGGAAGGTATAGGAAAGTAGCGGAAGCCCTGACTTCATCTATTATTTTATTCCTTCATCCGCACTTTAAATCCCCCATTTTTTAATCAAAAATTGATTTTCTCGAACCTTGTATTTAGAAAATATAAAAGAACCCTATCTTCTTTCCTTTCTCATCATTTTCGATCGAATGATATATCACACTCTATATGTTGCCATAAAGTTCAAAAGACCAAGTGATTGCCACTCCCACCATTCCGACCCTATTGGGACAATTTGGCCTAAACTTTACAGTGATGTTTATCTTGCTTAGAGGAACCTGCATACCGAATTTCACTCCTTTATATGCATAAATACGCGTAGGCCTTTTGGTTCCCTCTAATTTTCGCCCCCGAAACTCCGACCCCAGTGGGCCAATCAAAACCAAACTAAATAGTGAAGGTGCACATGCACATAGTAAGCTACATTCCGAATTTCAATCTTTTACCTCAAAAAATGTGGAAATTATGAAGGGGACGGACGGACGGACATTGTGAAAATAATAAGTAGCTCCATTCTTCTCGTATGACACATACATATAATGATGCACTGATGAAACTCCTGGGTGGCATACGGTTCCTTTTTCCACGGTGTTCTGCACTTCTTTGGTGCAGGTGAACCGATGATCTGTCAGTGATTTTTTTTAAGGAGCCGAAAATAAGGGAGTCACATGGGGAAATATCGGGGCTGTACGGTGGATGTTTGAGGACTTCCCATCGAAATGTTTCCAGCAAGTGGAGGGTGTTCTTGGCCACAAGTGGCTTAGCGTTGTCCTGGAGCAGCACTGTCTATTTCGAGATCTTCTCTCTGCGCTTGTTTTTGATGGCCCGTTCAGCAACGTGTTGCAGTACCGTTCAGCATTCACTGTTCTAGACAGTCGAAAAGCATGGGTTCTTCTTCGTCGACAACATAGCAGAGTGAGCTATTTTGGGACGTGGGGCGCCAGGATGACGCTACATCTATCGACAAGCATATTTACTAACTTCGATTAGATACAACAGCGCTACATTGGGCACACAATACAGCGAAAATCCGCCCGAAACCCAGGAAAAATAATAAAACAGGGTAGGAACGATGGAGGGGGAGGAGACTTCAAACGAAATAGGCATAAAACGAATATCGAAATTAGCATATAATATTTAATAATCAGTACAGTATACGAGGTGCTACCCAAAATTTCCGAGAATTTTCTTGTAAAAAGCAGAAAACGACTTTACAACCTAATTTCCGCTGTTACCTTCAAAGTAGCCAGTGGCGGCGCTTAAGCAACGATTCTAGCGATTTTCTCGTTTTTGGAAGAACTCCTGGAATTCCGAAGGCTATAGGTTGGTTCAAGACCAGTTGCGATTCCACTTGGATATCTTCAAAACGTCGTCCTTTCATTTTAGGAAAGAGGTAGAAGTCGCAGGGGGCTAAGCCAGGAGAGTAGGGAGGATGGGGGACCGTTGCCACGTTATTTTTTGCCAGGAATTCCTTCACAACGAACGAGGTGTGTGCGGGCGCGTTGTCATGGTGGAGCAACCAGTGATAGACCTTCTTTTTAGATCTCCTTAACTCCTCGCCATCAACCGCTTCTCCTTCAATATAAACCGCGAACCAATTACCACCATCAACATTATCCATGCCACTTCTTCCTAGACTCAGTCCCACAGAGTGCTATATTTCGATGCACTGAAACTTCTCCTTAGCCAGAAGAGAACTTGCATAATTCGGTACCTAGCCAGCTTAAATGGATATCTCCATTCTTTAATCAGCCGTCTCTTACGCAACAGATTCCAATCCCATCCTTCAATTCCACCTTCCCCTGCGCCATCAAAGAAATGGATTTCATTCACTCTTACTATTTGCCTCGTCCAACCTCAGTATCTCCTTCCGCAATGTATCCCCATGCCTCCGTTTATTCAATAATCATACTAGATCCTCCAGCCTACTGTATGCTATCTTGTGCGGAAAAATTTGCAAAACGTTTTATATTAATATCTAATCGAACCATAGCCATCAAATACAATGGACATGTTTCATCATACCGAAAACATGCTAAGAAGTCGAACTTTTCAGAACACTTAGTACCAGAAGATCATCCTATTTGTAGAATAGAAAACTCAACACAAATCCTAAAATATTTCAAAAATCATATGAATTCCCGATTCTACGAGAAATTGAAATATCCAAAACTATCTCAGACCCAAACGAAAGGAAACTTATTCTAAATTCGCAATTAAATTTCGTTGTGTGCCCAATTCTAGGCAATAGATCAATTACGTGACCAGCTGACATGACTAGGCGACATTTATAATTCCATTAAGCATCCTCATTTTTATCATCTGTATAAACCAATCCCGTGACTTTTGTAATTTAAAATTTTTCTTTGCTACATCTTATTTATTTATTTATTTATTTATTTATTTATTTATTTATTTATTTGTAATTTTGCAAGCAACAGGCTATGAAAGCCTAATAACACCTTACAAGAATAAAAATTATAAGGAATACAATATAAAAAAGAATAAATATAATATTATTTAATATAAACAAGGAAAATGATCATAAGGTAAATGTAATATTTCAAAACCATTTTTAACAGTCATAAAAAAAATTTAAATCAATATAAATTGTAAATTATATAGTAATAAAAAAAATAAACGTAAAAATATTAATCAGTAAATCAAGGTAAAGAATCACAAGATAAGAGTTATATTTTTAACACTAGTTTGTTTATATTGATTGTAACCCATAAAATTTAGATCAATTACACAGGTATTGGACATTGAAACTGAAACACCTGGTAGAAATCCAAAATCTTTATTTAATAAGGTGTTGGGGTACCGTGGGCAGCCAGCACAGCAGCAACACGTCTTGGGAAGGATCGGTAGAGGTCCTGCACAGTTTGCACCCCAGACCATTACTGATCCACCTCCGTGTTTGACTGTGGGTGCCAAGCAGTCTGGGTTGTAGGCATCAGAGGGGCTCCTCCAGACGAATACCCTCCCTGTTGTTTGGAAGACAGTGTAGCTGGACTCATCCGAGAATATGACGCGTTTGAGGTCATCCAACGTCCAGGTTTTATGCGTCCGGCACCACTGAACCCGCTTGGAGGCATTTGTACTACTGATGAAAGGCTTCGGTATAGCAACCCTGCCATGGATGTTGGATTTATGCAGGTAACGACGGATTGTCTTCGTGCACACAGGTTCCTGGAGGTGTGTATTCATTTCTGCGGTGATTTCTGCTGCGGTGGTTTTCCGCTTTCGTGCAACAATCCTGGTCAATGTCCTGACGTCTCTTTCCGACAACTTCCGTTTTCCCCTGCAGTTGCTCCTCCTGGACGTGGTTCGTCCTTCCTGTTCATATGCACGTGATACTGTAGCACGTGAGACATCACAAAGTGTGGCAGTTTTGGACACAGATGCACCTGCTAGACGCGCCCCAACAATCTGCCCTCTTTTGAAGTCGGATATGTCTCCCATTATAGCGCTCTGCACAGACAATTTGAAGCTTACTATCAAACTTTTCTACTGGAGTGACTACCAAGATCTCTGACACGTGATTCATTGATATGCATACGATTAATTACCTAGCAGAAGGTTCTATTCAGCCCTGGGGGTAACCAGTGCTATTTGCGAAGGTGTTTCAGTTTCAATGTCCAATACCTGTATATCAGACATGATGTTACAAAATTTAAACAATATATAAAAAGGGAGATTGCTAGTAATTTTTTTCTTTGGAAAAGGTAAATAAAATATGTCGTTGTTCCTAGAATTTAACTTGGGTATACGTAGATTAACAGAATTTAGAAAATTTGAAGAATAAGTTATATTACGTATAATTTTAAAAGGTAACAGAAATCAATTATGATTCGTCTATTTATTAATTTATCACATTTAAAAAATTTCGGAAATAAGTATTAGACACATGTCTGTTATTATTAAAAAAAAAAAAAGTAGGATTAAAAAGTCTAAAAAGTGTACGTAAGAAATGTGACTGTATTTTTTTTAAACACAATTGCCTTTTAACATGATAAGGAGACCAAACAACAAAGGCAAATTCTAATGGAAAATGGAAAAGTCAGCATTATTAAAACTTAAGGAATTTCTAATAATAAAATAGGAAGCTCGATAGGCCTTAGAAGTTATAAAATAGATGCGATCAACAAAATGTAATCTAGAATTAAAGATGACACCTAGATCCTTATTAACAGTCTTTTTTGTGGTAATTTAGAACCATTTAAGTGTAATTAAATTTACAAATAGTCTTCTTGAGGGAGTATGTAATATAGTGGCATTTGTCATTGGTAAACATTTTGTTTTGATTACACCATTGTCCAATTGAATGAAGATCAAGTTGCGATTTTTAGCAATCAATTTTGCCTAATTTAATATCATCCGCAAATAGAAATATCTGGGAAGATTTTAGCACTTCAGGAATATCATTAATAAATATAATAAATAGTAAAGGTCCTAAAATTGAACCCTAAGGAACCCCTGAAGAGGAAACAAAACTAGGTGAATAAATGTTATTAGTAACAACATAATTAGTCCTGTTAGTTACATACGAAAAAATCTATTTGACATAACAAGGATTTTATTCATGAGTTGTAAGTTTTTTGATTAAAGACAGTGGTCAACTTTATCAAATGCTTTATCACCATATCGACTTGTTCATTTTGATTAATACCGTCTCCAGTGAAATGAACGTAGTCAAGAAGATTCGAGACACTTGAACGACCTCTTATGAAGCCTTATTGACAAGTAGATAAATTGGGAGAGACAGATAAATATATTGTAAAAAATAAACCGATGTAAATCTTTTCTTATGCACATTTGAAAAAGGCAGAAATAAAAGCCGAAATGAGTCGTGTCAAATTCAATTTGCACCCACAATAAAATTTGTTAAAAACTACAATACAAAGCCGATTCATTCTTGATATATCCATCTTTTATCTTTTCGTTGAGTGTTAAATAAACATTGGATCTATTTGAAATTTAACCTAGCAGGTGATCAGCCTACTGATGCTTTTCCTGGTCTTCCAAGATTGTTAGTAAAGGACAAACACCAACATCCATGCCCTCAACGAGCTTCGAACCCACGACTCGTTGGTCTCGAGAACGACAAGACTTGAGCCTTAGGGCTCTTGACCACCAAGACTATGGTCACCGCACCCATGCTGACGAAGGTTCATCGTCAAAAACGGCTTCAATGTGCCCAACAGTACAGAAACTGGACCACTTCTGACTGGAAAAAGGTTGCCTTCTCCGATGAGTCACGATTTCTGCTCCACAGAAGTGGCGACCGTTGGCGGGTGAGGCGAGAAACCTCCGAGAACAAGCATCCTGCAACCACTGTTGAACGAATCCAGGAAGCCATTCGTCTAAAGGGTGAATGCTGTTCGTTGTCTACGATGGTGTACGGAGCGTCGTCAGTGGACTAATGATGATTGGGCAAAGGTCATGTGGAGCGATGAAAGCCGCCTCACCCTCCAACAATCTGACGTGAGTCTGGAGACGACCCAACGAGAAATACGACCCAGAGTGCCTCGTACCCACTGTGAAGGACTCTGGTGGTGGGTTCGTTGTGTGAGCCACGTTTTGTACAGCAGGCGTAGGACCCTATCACCGATGTCGACATGCGACTAAATGTCCCACGGTAACAAGAGAAGTTGGAAACGCACCTTCCTGGAGCGATGGTGGAGTTCTATTGCACCTCATCGGGCTGCTTCTTCCAGCAAGACAATGCCTCATGTCATATAGTTCGCCGCGGCGGTGCGGACATTCGGACATGACCTGCGCAGAATCAGACTTAAACCCAATCGAAGCACTGTGGGATGTTCTGGAGAGCCATGTACGGATGCACATGCTCCCGGTCACGAATCGTCATCAGTTGCTGGACCGTCTGACGACCGAATGGCACCGTAACACACAAGCGGAGTGTAAACAACTTGTGAACAGCCTTCCTCGTCGTGTTGCAGCAATAATTGCAGCAAAGGGTGGCCCAACGCGTTACTGATGACAGCATTTCCATAGAGGGCACGTGGAGCGGGGTGTCAGGATACTTTTAGCAGGGCAGTCTAAAATAATTTTCTTAAAACATAAAACTGCCAACTCACTGTAATGAAGTCATACTTTTTTGAAATCAGCGATCTTTTTCTTTAGGGCATTCATGGTAAAGCATTTCTATACTCAAATGCTCGTTGTGTCTTGGTTTTTATTTTGTCAAGAAAGGAAGATCTATCCATAATTAATTTGATGATTAAATTAATGTTTTGATCGCACTCTCCGACGCGAATCAATAACTACTTTTTAAATTAAGTGTGCATTTTTTCCCTTTTCTGGGGTAATGACAGTTTTCTTAATAACTGGCGTCCAAAAAGATATATATTTTAATGCATTAAGTTAAAGTGTTTTTATCACATACTCATAACTTGTATAATTTAAAACGACGCGACTTCTGAAGAATTTTCAGATTAAAGAAGTCACTCTGCGACCTTTTCTTATCGTGTTCGTATAAACATAACTGAGTCGATCATTTTTAAAAGGGTTCATCTCAAAATTTTTTTAAAAAATTCATTTTTTGGTGGTTTCGCAATCTTTTAGCACTGGCTCATGTATTCTATCACATTCCAGCGTTCATTTTGAAAACGGGTCATCTTCTAGAAATATGCGCCACGCATGCGGAAGAGCTGTTTCTCAAGAAAAGGAATGTTATTTTGCAGTGAATGACTATTATGAATTCCATTTCACTAGTGAAGAACCAGGAGTTGTTATAGCCAAGCCCTATATCGACAGCATCTTAGAGGAACGATTTCTATTATTGAAGAAACAAGAACAAGGCTTCCCGCTATTCATCCCAAATCCAAAAACCAACTCTACCTACCAAGGAAAACCTTCTATCAATATTAAGAAAATACAAGACATCAGGAACCTCTACCAGTACATAACAGACTTCTACAATGAAATAAATGAGTGACCCACAACTACCACGGACGAGCGCCCGAACAACTGTAGTTTTCTCTCTCACTTATCTTCCCTCTTATATGTAAATCCAGTAAGGTTTTGCATTGATATTTATTTTTTATCATGTATTTCATAAAAAATACATGTCTTTGTAAGTTAAAGTGAACTTGCTCTTTCACAAATCCAGGTTCATTTTGAAAACGGGTTATCTCCGCATAGGAAAATTTTTTTTTCCTGGGCATTCTGTAGGATCATAAATAATTATGTAGACATTTTACACCATGTGTAATCCCTTTATTGATAGAAAGTTACTGATTTAATTTTTCTGGAACTATAATGGAAAGAACTGTTTTTTTGCTTCTCCTGTAAAAGTTATAAAAGTGGAAATGACCCGTTTCGGAATGACTCATTTTATTATTTTCGCTAGCTAAATTCCTGTCTAACACTGAAGAAACTGCTGTATACATCTATTAGCCATAGTTATTATGTAAATCAGCAGATACTACATTTGGAAGGAGTGTTCGGAACCTTCTGGCAACATAGGATATTGTACTCTGTAATTCAAAACTACTTAAATAATACAAAATAAGCAATAAGCCGAGTATACATAATTTTTTTCTACACTTATCATTAATCAATAATTTTCATAATACACAAAAAGAATAAAGAAGTTTCGTAAAAATAATAGCGGTTATTCACAAACCTTCATGATATATTTATTTCTGGCATGTGCATGCACAAAAAGAATATTTCTGGCATTCTGTCATTGATCTCCGTGCATTACAAGCAGGTATTGCTTTTATGTTTTGAAATAATCAAAAATGAATTCAGAAACTAACTGAAATTAAAAAACGCCGTCTGGCTGACAGTGGTTTGGTTTGTTTTGTTTTGGTATTAACGTCCTTTTCAACTGCTATGGTCATTTCAGGGGCCGCAAATTTTGCCTCGCAAGGGTTCTCTAACGTGCAGCCGGCAAACGACTACACGGGACCAACTGTTTTACTTCCCTTCCGAAGGAAGTGCGTGATCTCAGGATTTTCCCCCTGAAAAAAATCTTCGTCGTCCTCGGCCGGGGTCGAACCCGCGTCCTCGGGCATCAGAGGCGATCACGCAACCACTGAGCCACCGAGGCCGATGCTGACAGTGGTGTGGCCAGCTTGAAGGTGGGGGGAGATATTTTTTTACTGCAGGGTTCAAAAATTGTGACGAAGGAATTGTTGTGTGTGATTTCGTTTGTTCCTCCTTGTTTTTGTTTGATAAAATCTTATAGGAACTACGATATTTTATTTAAATCTTTCCCAGGAGTGCAAGCCGAAAAATGATTGACAAACGATGTCTATTCTTAAATCATGCTTCTTCCGAAAATGAAAATTGGATGCTTAATTGGATGAACCCAGGGGAATTTGGGGCTACCTCACCGATAGCGAGTTGTTAAATTGAGCTTCCGCTATTTCAATTATACTCTGTCCAACGATGGAAAAACTGGGCCTATCCAATTAAATTTCCAATTTCAGTTATTCAATATTGTTTAATTTTGATCGCCGCCATGTCTTACCAATTGAAACTAGAAATTTAATTGGACACGTTCAATTCATCTTTCGTTGAAAAGATTAATTCCGCTATCTATAAAATAAAAAGGAAGTGCGCATGCTCAAGCTTTTATCAATCTACTTTGGAAGGGAAACTGAAAGTATTTTAAGACAGGCTTGATTGCCTGCATTCCCACTTACGAAAAGATGCACAGCAATTTTTAGAAACGAGAAAACCCCACATACAAATACAGAATTTATATTATTGTTTATTACACTGTACAACAAAGTTGAACGTTTTTTCTATCCTTTAGATGAAACTATGTGATTCTGTATAAACAAATGGTGCTCGATTCATATATCACATCACGAACTGTTTTTGTAGGAGACCCACTTCTCAGAGAAATGTAACAGAGGCTTGATTATAGAAAACACAAACACTAAAATGATTTTTTGGCAGTTTCCTCTTGTAGGTATCTGTTGGTGTGTCCCTGATAACAGACCAGCATTATTTAACTAGCATACTTCCATTCCATCGTTAAGCTCTGCCTGTGTGATTTCATGATGTGAACCTGTCATAGATGTAGATGATTGAAGTCAGGATCTTTATGGTTTGGTTCATCGGAGGTGTCTTCCTCTGAATCAACAGTACAGGATGATTATAAATGATTCCTCGGGTTTTAAAAAACTGTATTGCACAAAGTAATACATACAAAAAAAATGAGTGTTACATGAAAAGAACCAGAAACTGTCCACATTTTAGTCATAACACTACAAATGTTCAATGTGCGCCCCCTTTGTCACACGACACACGTCAATGCGGTAGTCCAGTTCAGCCCACACGCGTCCCAGCATTTCCCCATCGCCGTTCATTAGAGCTGCGGTAATGCGGTCTCGTAATTCATCCAATGTTGCCGGCATATTTAAATTTAAATTCGGATATATTCTCTTTCGTTTGGTGATTGTTACAAACGAGTGCTATTAATAGCTTGGAAGCTATAAGACTTCAAAATCCGATGAATCATTTATAATCACCCTGTATACGAGTATTTGGAGCTATAGGTATAGGAAGATCTTCAGAATGAGGAACTGGTCGCATAGCGCTTCTACAGTATATGTGCTACAATATAGATACGTAAAAAGCTAAAATGGATTTTTTGGAAAATGGTGCGTGGTAAACAAAAAATTATTACAGATTCGTAATTTTCAGCCAAAACCAAACAAGAAACACATATTTTCATCTAAAGGACATTTTTCATGTTTATAGTGTTATACAGGGTGTCCAAAAAGTCTGGTAACATGGCAGATATCTCATAGCTGCCAGGTAGGCGAGATCTCCTGAGTTTGGTAATAGGGGGGGGGGGGA
>JAHWFO010095468.1:57380-73447 GCA_023313115.1 Rhysida immarginata | reverse complement strand
CTCAATGCCGCACTCAAATTTGACTTTGACTCTTAAATTTAAGGTCATCCATTTGCTAACTCGAAAACTATTAAAGATAGAGAAAAATTTCAGATTGCTACCCTGTAGAGCAACACCACATTAGTCTAAAAACAATTTTTAATCACGCCCTTCCCCTTGAAAGATTTTGAGAAAATGGGCGAGAAAGAGTCACTCTAGGTCAGGTTGGGCTGGCCAGGTTGGCTGAGGTGTGCGTCACTGCAATGCAAATGATTGAATGTATTGTAAACGCTTTCCCGAGATACAGCAACACCTCCTAGAAAGAAAGCCTCTGAAAATTCATACATAGATAAAAGTGTGATGGGGCGTTTAATATTAAACTTTAAAAAGAAAATACTACATAATAAAATAAACGCGCACTTTTACCTTTTTTTTAAAATTTTACTTTTTACTGCATTTTTACGGTGAAGGTGTGTGCTTTAAAAGATTTTATTTGGTACTAGCGGATATACCCGGCGTTGTTCTGGTTCTTTGTTTGAAGAAATTTTGCAGATAGATAGATAGATAGATAAATAGATAGATAGAAGACAGATAGAAGTGATAGAAGATAGCTAAAAAGAAAGAAAGAAAATAGAAAAAAAATAACTGATCGGGATCAAAAGCACCCTAAATGTTGACTAAAACTGGTAAGCTATAAAAATTCTACGTTTCATCAAAATCCGTTAAGTGTGATGTGCATATAAACAAACAGACAAAAATTCCAAAAATGATCTTAATGCGTTCTATTACTTATCCGTCATCCTCCAAATATGTTTTACAAGTAGTCATCTTTCAGCATATATTTTTATGCACCATGAATATGCATACACACCAAATAAAAATTTGCAGAATACATCCTACATGAAAAACACATTTTCGGAAATAAGCAATCTGAACAAAATAAAAATCTTCGAAAACCTATAAGCACATCATTTATTAGGAGCTTTAGCATAAAAGCTACTTATAAGAATGCGCCCTTTATCCAGCCGTCCGCAGTTTGCACGATAATTTGAAAACGGATTAACTTTTTCAAATTCTGTTTTCAGAAACATGACCATCAAAGTCTTAGCTCGGCCGTATCAACTTTTCAGAATTTTACGTCGTAAATTTTCGACCCCTTCAAGTCGAATTCACGTGCTAAACAGTGAATGTAAAGAATATCAAGCAAATGGCATGTCATATAACAATCGATTTATCAAGAAGGAATACATTGTTACTTTCTATTCATCTTTAAAGCATTACTGACATCGGCGCGCGCACGTGAAATCGCTTTGTCGACGCACAATTGCTCAAGTGCTCATAATCTCTATTATTCAGTAGCGAAAGAATGGAGCTACTTATTGGTTTTCTAATGTTTTAACTGTGTACCCCTTCATAATTTCTACAATTTTTGAGGTAGAAGGTTGAAATTCGGAATGTAGCTTCCTATGGGCATGTTCATCTGCACTATTTAGTTTGGTTTTGATTGGTACACTGGGGTCGGAATTACGGGGGTGGGATTCAGAGAGGACAACATATCTATGTGCCATTTAGGTACGTAAAGGCGTGAAATTCAGTATCCGGATTCCTCTAGGCAAGATCTACATTACTATGAAGTTTAGGCCCAGGTGTTCCATTGGGGTCGGATTTGCAGGGGTGGTAGTCACGTGGTCTTTAGAAATATGCCAACATATGGCTTGTGATATATCATACGTTCGGAAATGATGAGAAAGGAAAGGAATACGAGCTATTTTACATTTTCTATATATTACGTTCGAGAAAATTAATTTTTGATTAAAAAATTTGGGGAGAGGTAAAAAGTGTAGATAAAGGGGTAAAAATTGATGATTTCAGATCTGCTACTTGCCTTACCCTACTCGGGGGGGAGGAGGAGGGGGGATTAATTTTTTTAATAAATGTATGAATGTATTTCTCCTTCACTGCTAAAGCTCCTCCTTGGAATGTTTACAAGATTTTATTAAATAACCAAATCCAATCAGAACAGTAAAAGACATTTAAATTTATAAATTCAATCTGGCAACAATAACAGCATCTACAATAACATAAAAACCAAAAATAATAACCAACAATAATACACTCACATTGCTGTTTTTAATTATGTTTGATTTCCAGGTTGTTAGGGGTTTTTCTTTTATTTAATTTGGAAATGTGGGAGTTGGATCTTTATTTATTTTATAAAGTTATTTTCAACGATAAATTCGTCAGTTTTTTGAAAATAGAGATCTTTTTGCATGATTACACTGTTGCATTCCCTTTATCTGCTTTTAACGAAGATCACTGAAACACATACTGATGCCATTTTTTTTTTATAATTTCTAAAAATCTTTCAAGTCTTGGATCATAATCAAAACAAAAAAAAAAATTAAGAAAACAACTAAAAGAAAGAAAGAAAGAAAGAAAGAAAGAAAGAAAGAAAGAAAGAAAGAAAAAGAAAGACGATAGGAGAAAAATATAATTCTTGGGAACTTCGTGATTGATCGGGATCAAAAGTACCCTAAATATTGACTAAGACTATAAGCTATAAAAATTCTACGTTTCATCAAAATCCATTCAGTGGATGCGCGGTTTCATCAAAATCCGTTATGTGATGCGCGTACAAACGAACAGACAGACAACAGATAAATTATATGTATAGATTTTTTTTTATGTATTACGTCTCAAGCTTTAAATTTTACTATAAGCTGTATTTATCAATGATGATACACTTTGAAAGGTTATAACATCTTTTTCTGAAAACTGCTGTATATTACATGTTAATAATTAAAACTGTGTTCATAGGTGGAGCGACGAAAATCGTGGGTCGTACGAATCGGGAGATTTCTCTTAAAAAATATTGCATAAAAAGGTGGATGAAGTCATGTCATCTGAAAAGGGCAAGACCGATAGAAAGGTTACTCTTGTTATTTTATTTATTAGAATCTAATTCAGTAACTAAACATTTGAGTCTTATCAATAACTGTTAATTGACGGGATTGATTTCATATGATCAGTTGGTGCAAACTATGAATAGAAGAATTGCTTCGAATTAGACGAAGAAGATGACGACGCATAGGAAAGTTAAAGACGATGCTTTTAATCTACTTGTATCTAAAAAAAGTTCTGTTCGAATATTATATAATTATTAATACTATTAAATTATTGATTTAATCAATGACCTTATTTATTCTGCAATGATAAACGTCATCATAGCTATAATAATATTCCACGTAGTTTATTTTGGGTGTATAGCTTCGTTTCATCAATTTAGAGAAAAAAAAAGAAAAAAAACTTAGTTTATTTTGGGTGGGAGCAAACTTAAAAAAGAAAAAAAAAAAAAAAGAAAAAGATTTCTCATGATTTTCTATAGAAATATACAAAACATAACAACATTGCCAGAACCAATTATCTGAGAAGGGGCTCAATAGCTACCCCATGCAAAAATGGGAAAAAGCTGAAGAATAATGTTGTATAGGTTTATAAAACATAATAACGGGCTAATTCTTTTATATTAAAGAAAATTTGCAATTCAGTGTTATCAAAACGTTCAGAGCAGCTGAAAATATAAATACGCTTATTCTTAACCATTAAAAAAGAAATGAACACAATTGTTTTTCTTTAGTATTACGCATGTTATTTGTAATCTAAGAATTAAAACAGAATTATTCGCCAAACAATCATTTAAAAATGCAAACTACATATTTCAGTTTCTAATTGCTTTATCTAAATAAATGAAAAGCAAATGGCTTAAGAAACAACTTGACAACCACGGCTTCAGCATCTCCTACGTAATTAAATCTATTATTTGAAAAAAAAAAAAATTTTACCTCGTTTTATTCTCTTATCTTTACTGATTACAAAAAACAGATCGCTTCTTACTTTCTATAGTTCTCTCGTCAGCTGTGCATAAGGAATTTTCACGAATTTCCTTCGTTATCAGGCGGAGATGAATGAGAAAGCGGCGAAAACAGGTGGACGCCGCCGATGTCACAGTCGCCGTCGATTTCAGATGTTGTTCATAAGCGTAATTTGGTCTGCAGGGTTTATTGCTAAAAATGATTTTGCTAAACGTAAAGTTTGAGAAGAGATAATGAAGGTTTAAAACACGTTGCAGCAGCTCCTGTTATTAAATAGAAATAAAGTATAGATGGAGAAAGTCATCCAGCCTGTGTAACGAATCGAGCATGAAAAGATGAATAAGCACAGCCGAAGGAGAACGCAAGCGAAAGCGAACCTAGTGAGAAAGAGAAGAAATAAATTTAAATTCAAGTCTCTTTTCTGTTCAGATTTTATTAAAAACACTTATACTAGACCTGTCTTTATAAATAAAGTTTTTGATTGAACGTATCATTTGGGAAATTATGTCTGTATATGGAATTTATCTTAATAATTATTTCTTTTCTTTCAGTTTACGTATTTATTTTCTTTTAAAAGGCAAAGAAGTCAAGGCTGTTTTACTTCAGTCATCAAAGGAAAAAATAAAACCGCTTATAAAAACACGAAAATTACGCACAGAAAGAATCTCAGTCTTATAAATGTGCACAAGAAAAATGCATTGCGTACACGGAAAAGTATGCACAATAGGTAAGCAAGGAAATAAAAGTGAACAGTCTTATCAATAAACTTTATACAAAATGGAAAGCAATAGCGAAAATAATAAAAAAAAAAAAATTATGATAATAATAATAATAAACTGGAATAAAATTAAATAATGGAGGTTCGATATTAAATGTAACACACCATTTCGTGATGATGAGATTAATCGTCATTACTTGCCTGCCATTGAAGGCTGAACCAAACTATAAAAAAATATAGTGATTAGTTTTTGAAAAATATTTGCTAGCCAAATTGTGATGACGTCATTTTTGATTACGTGTAGGTGACTATCATCAAACTAACTGTAACACTGTTACAGTAACAGGAGTAAAGCGAGATCTCCAACCAGCTAAAGGTTTCCGTGAGAGACTTGCCTTTTAATTATGAGTATTTGTGTGTGTGTGTTTCCTTTTCAGTGTATACAGGGTGTTTCATAATTGGTGTCCAGTCTTTAGGTCCAAATAACGGCTCAAGGGGAACGTGGGGGGAAAATGAATATTGATTATTTGGTTTTCACGTGCACCTTGAAATTTCTTTGCAAACAATTACTTTAAAAGTTATTACAGTAGATTGCTCGTGTTAGTCTAGGCCTACCAACGCACACTGCGTCCCGGTGTCATTTGATTGTTCAATGCAGTATTGTAAGTAAACGGAGCTGCGGGACCCCATGTTCATATGACAAAAAATACTTCTAAGGACCTCTTCTATCATCTATCAAAAAATCTGTACTCAATTCAAAAACACCCTGTATATCAAGTGGAGTCAGAGAAAGTATAATCTCTAAAGCCTTAAGACAAATTGAAAAGGGAAGGAAAAATTCCACGATCCGGATTCGAACCGGGGACCATGCCTGTCGCTGGCACTGCTCTAACCAACTGAGCTATCGCGGATATGAACAGCTTTGCTCTTACAAGATATCCAAATAAACTTCATTGAAGCCACAACGCAGTAACTCAATCGGCAGAGCAGGCCCCGACTCGAAGGTCGGGAATAGTCCTTACCCTTAACCATCAAATAAATTGATGAAAATAACTCAAATATAAGATAATAACTGAAGATAATAATAATAATCCTTCCCTTTTCAATTTGTCTTTAGAAATATTGGAGTGTTGCTTCAGTTATTATCTTATATTTCTAAAGCCTTAGTTGGCGTGGTGGAGACAGCACCTATCATACTCAAACACGCTAATCTTTGAAGAGAGGACAGCTTGATTCTATCGGTCAGCTGCTCTGACTTACGTCACCAAATTAGAGCACAGTATGTCAAAAAGGGTCTTATTGTCGTAACATATAACCAGTAAATCATCTTGGGAATAAGACCCCAAGATTTACCAAGGGTTCTTCGACAACGGTAAAGTCCAACTTTAACTTGATTAATTTTATAATCAAGATGTTGGTTCGAAGTCAGCCTACTATCGAGGATAACCCCTAAGTATTTGACTTCCTTTCTCATAAGGATCTTCTCACCGAACAGAGTTGGTATAAGATAATAAGAAATGGTTTCTCTCCGGCCTGTAAAGGGAACTAGAGTGGTCTTCGAGAGATTAATCCTAAGATTCCGCTCTAAACTCCATGATTAAACTTTATTCAGAGTCGTTTACACAAGATCAAAAGCAGTGAGTTTGTAGATCCCAGAAACGTAGATGAGAATATCATCTGCGTAACCCTGGGCATAAATACCCTGGTCGTTAAGGAAATGAGGTCGTCCACAACCAGGTTCCAGAGCAGGGGGTGGGGGGGGAGAGGATACTTCTGTGCGGACAGCCCCTGGAGGGACGAGCAACGATCTCCTCACCCAATAAGTTAGATATAATTATTCTATCCGCTAAGAGGACCTGAATCCAGTTGCGGATTAGTGGAGAGATTGCTTTGGCAGTTAAAGCTTTAGCAATAGAGCCCTAGGAAGTGTTATCAAACGCTCCCTCAATATCGAGAAAAACAGCTAGAGTCGTTAGCACCAAATGGTGTCGAAGTTGGGTATATTTGTTTCTGCCTTATTTAAAGAATACGTTCATAAGTTTGAATTATACGAAGTCATTTGCGTTAAGGAACGAATTTTTCCTCAACAGTAGAGTTAAGGAAACCGTATTTGTCTTCATTTAAAATTAAAAGCTCTAGGCTTAGCTAAATGAAAATAGGAAACTTACAATTAAGGAGCTGTGTTGTTGCCACTGTATTAATTGTGAGCTTTCTTTTTCCAAGCTAGGCACAGGACGCCCGTTCCCAAACCCGAGTGAGTCGCCGTTATTTTATTGGACGGTGACAAAGAGATTCTTGGATCTTCATCGCATTTCATATTTTCGGATTCATATGGAAATTATCTGGACCCAGGGAGGGCGCCTGCTACCAATTGGCCAGCTACCAATTGTTAAGGCGCCTGGAGGGCCAAAAGCCGACACTTGTTTAATTCTATTTATTCATTTATGTATTTATTCTTGTTTTATTTAAATTTTATTGATCTCCTCCTCCTTTCTTTGCTTACGACTTGATCAAAAATCCTCTGGGAACGAAAACGTATTAATTTCGTTTGCGTTATTAAAAAGTCGTGACAATACGTATAAACAAAATCCGACAAAATCCCAAAAACCAACCTCGACCGACAGTTCCTAACATTACATTAAACAACTGAGACTTTCATCAAAAGTAATAGATAAGTATTATATTTATTCAAGATTCAACATCAAGTAGGAGTATAATAATTAATAAATCAGTAAAGCGTAATGCCTTACAGTTTTAAGCAAAAAATGACTTGGCTGGAAAAGATAAAAATTATTTGAAATCTCAATGTTGTAAAGATCAAAAAATAGAAACAGCAATTACTGATACTACTGCTTCATGATATTACTGAAGATGCGGTTATAAGCATATGAAATTTGGACGAACACTTATTCTTGTCCTCAGATAAAGTTTCTTCCTCGCCTTCGAACGGGCAATCACATATGGAGCAATGACTCCGTTGCTCTAGCCAAAGGTAATTATAGAAATTTATCAACAATAAAGGTGAGGAATCAGGCAGCCCACAGTCAAGAATAGCCCCTGAGCTTCCCATCAATTTTGATGGTGTGGAATAACAGTCTTCGGCCGAGAAATCTGATATACATTGAGGACTGTCTTGAAGATCCGCGGGAGTCATCATCTTTTTAAATCGGTCCTATGCAAAGGAAAAAAAATCTTATTGTATAACCTATCAGAAATTTTTTTAAAAAGAAACACATAGTCATCCCAACACTCACCCTTTCCTTTTTCGTGCTAGAAGTGACTGGAGTATCAAGAACGCTTTTTGGCTGGAAACTCTAAAGTAATAAAAAGAACAGTTAAAATAGACCACAGATTAAAAGCTCATCGCAGAAATATTAACAAGAAACTTACATTAGCATTTTCTTTTTCTTCGCTGACTGGTCTCTCATGTCCACATGATAGAATATGCCTGGTAAGATTACTCCTGCTGCTTGTGCGATATGAGCAGCTAGGACATTTATATGGTCTTATCCCGTTGTGCACAAACATGTGACGCTTAAGCAGTCCTCCGCCTATGAAAGTTTTCCCACAAATTTGACACAAGTATCCTCTGTGATTGTGGGCTATTCTCTTATGAAAAATATATTCCGATTTTGTCTCAAACTCCATAGAGCAACAAATTATAGGCTTTTTGCGCTTAGCGTGCATCGCAGTTTGGTGTCGAACAATATTATGACGACGATCAGACGCGTAATTGCAATATTCGCATTTTATCACATTATTTTTCGTTATAATTCCATGGAAATCTGTAAATAGAAAAATTAAAAATATTCATTATTAATTTTAGAAATTTATTACCTCTTTATTTATAAATAAAAAATACAAACAAAGAAGTGATGTCTTAGAGTCTATGTACTAGAACAGTTGTTCCCAATCTGGAGGTCACGTTTGTTTTCTGGGCGGGTCGCCGAGCTTATTTTTATTTGGATTTATGTTTATGAGGAATTTCGAGATGTTTTCATTCCGCCAGATACAATCCTGTTAAAATGCCTTTTTATAAAAAAATTCTAGTCTAAGGTGGGGATCGCAAGTTACTTGACTTTTAGAAAAGGGGTCGCGCTTCGAAAAAAGTTGGAAACCATTATAGCAGAAGATACATGTAAAATACTGTGGTAAGCCTGTACTTAAAAGCTGTGTGCATTTTAATAATCACACGACGTATTTCAACAGCATGTCTAAGCATTTATTACAAAATTATTTTAATAAATCAAAACGCATTTCCTACGTAATAGACTTAAGGGAACATCTCATTGGAAACCATCCATTAAAACTTAATCTAGAAAAGACCAATATTACCTTTCGGTTTTAGATTTTTGCGCTTGCCTTTGAAGAAAGATACTTGTTCGTCCACGTCCTTAGGGTTTATTCCCATTGCCTCAGTAGTCATTGCACACCTGAACTTTCTAGCATATGATGGACTAGCACAGAATAAATTTTTGTTAAAGCCCTTTTAAAGTAACTCAGCCAGAAATCATTGTCATCCAATACCATTCGTTCGCCAATGTGCAATGAAAATCCCGTCATCGTGACCGTCCAATTGGAGGGCATAAAAATGTTCCCACCTGCTTATCTATCTCCTTACTGGTTAAGGAATTTCTTCCAATATTTCAATTGGAATTTGCGAACTTGAAAATAATTACACTAATGTAAAGAGGTTTTCTTTTTAACTTTTTATTGTAATTGAAGTAAACATTAAAATAAAAAATCTATTAAGCACAAACTTTTATTTTAAAACGTGCACTAAAGAGTAAAATATAATTTTTTGTTGCCTGTCACTTAAATAGGAATTCATGAAATTAATGAAAGCTAAAGAAAGTGAAAAGTCATTTAAGTTTATTAAGTCATATTATCTTTATGGATTTTATTAATATACATTTTGGAATAAGTACACGATGAAATAAGTTTCTCACTATACTCTTAAAATACACTCTAAAATATGAAAATAGTCTATCACTATTCTGTAAAATATTGAAAGAAAGTTTTGAAAATATTAAACGTGCCGCCAAACTTTTTTAAACTTTATAAATTCTAATTTAAATGAGAGGCACCAAAAAAAAATTTTTTATCTTTTAGCGCACCTTCTTAAAGTAAAAGTGTATGCCTACACATGTTTTTATACATTTTTATTTAATTCATTTTAGTCTTTATTTTAAAAAAAAAAAAGCATGCTTTTGCTTGATGAGTACAAGGTCAAAGAAAAAAAAAGTCAAAAAGAATCGTTGAACCTTGAAGAACTGGCCCCATGCACTGCTCAGGGATTTTACTTAAATGATTGGTTCGTTTGGTATTAAAGTCCTTTTCAACTGCTATGGCCATTTCAGGACGGCATTATAGGGGCGCAAATTTTGCCTCGTGCAGCCGGCATACGACTACGCGGGACCAGCGGCTTTACTTCCCTTCCGAAGGAAGTGCATGATCTCAGGATTTTCCCCTGAAAAATCCACGTCGTCCTCGGCCGGGATCGAACCCGCGTACTCGGGCATCAGAGGCGATCACGCAACCACTGAGCCACCGAGGCCGATTTACTTAAATGAAGACTGGTTTTGACTCTTTTAAGAATTCGGATTTTGAAAATTTTTATACAGTCATATCCCAGGATAAAATTTGGACCCTAGAAACGGATTAAAAAAAAATCCCCATCAAAATCTATGGAAAATGGCACTTTGGTGTCCGAATGGATTAATATCGGATGCCGGAGTACTACTCTAATAGGGTTGCAACATCGAATCAAAACATCGATGTTTTTCTATAATAGGATTTTCAGCAGAATATTCAATTTGCAAAAAAAAGATAAATGAATACTTCCGCAAGAATTTTTCTTGATAATTGAAGGGGTTAGAACAATAAGGTACCTATGTGCTAAAATTATTTTTTGTGGGAAAATGCGAATAAATTTTATGTGAGGAAGTAATGGTACATTTGGGAAAATTTATAGCTTAGATTGATTAAATTTTGTCATTTATTGTAAACCAATACGTCCATCCAGGGCCTGCATGACCAGAGGCCGACGAGTTGGGTCCCTGGATGGACCCGGATTAACGACTGGTGTATGATGGTCTCCCAGCCGGGGGGGGGGGGGGGGGAAGATCGTGTCCATGTGCATTATATTATCATTCATATGTTTCTTTTTCCAAATGTACCATTCACTTTCTCACATAAAGTATAATCGTATTTTCCCTCAAAAAATAATTTTGGCACATTTTGTTCAATTGCGAGAACGATAATTTCAATTGCTACTGGTAAAGATATTTGGCAAGGACGCTACTGGCGGGATAACATCGAAATAAATTCATCGATGTCTCGATGACATCGGACAGAAAACATCGATACATCATAACAATAGCATCAATGTTTAATAAATATCGAGTAATCACGTGCATCCCTATACTCAACTGTATTGTCCTTGTAAATGAATCAGTGTGCCAAATTTCGAGTCCTTTGAACAAAGGGAGATGAGTGAAAAATTGATTATAAAATTTGAATGAAACAGACAAACCGAATTAAGTAAAAGTGTATAAAAAATTCTTTCATTTAAGAAAAAGTGCTTTCTTCTGTGGTGCTTTTTAAATGTATGAATGGACATACCTCTTCAGTTATAACAACTGTCTAAAAAACAAAAGAGAGCAGTGTGGGGATATCACATTGTTCTGTAATCCGGGAAGGAAACTTTGTTGATGTCTTCAAAATTATCATCCAGAACGGCCTCGATATTTCATATCCAGCGAGTGCTTTAAAATATCCATTACTACATATTACTATGCACTTAATTTTCTCCAACGTAGGGGAGAGTGGGTAACAGTGAGACACACTTTTTCCTAAAGCATTTTTTTTCATGTTACATTGGACCAAATGCAACGAATTTTTTCTGTGAAATACTAAACTTATACAGCTATGACATAATTTAATTTCAGATTTTATTATGAAAAACCTTTGATGAAAAAAAATAAACAAATCTGAAGCACGTTGTCTCACTCTTCCCCAGGGTTGGGGAAGAATGAGACAGCAAGGGGGGAACAATGAGACATGCTTTTTTGGTGCATTTATTTTAATTTAAAATTATTAGAATTATTATCAATTAAATTACAACATATTCTTCTAAATTGAAAAAAACCATTGAAATATTTTATAGCATTTATTAATGGAAATTTATGTAAAAATACGTCATTGAAATATGTTGGCTTAAAATTTTATAACTATTGTGATTTAAGGAAAATATAAAATTATTTTGCCTAACAACAATGATTCTTTGATATACTACATCATACAGAATTCAACATGTTGTGGTGGGTAACACTGAAACACCCGTCTCACTGTTCCACAAATCATTTTGTCTCACTGTTACCCATACTACATTGTTTAATTTTTCAAGCCTGTAGGCCTAAGTTTCCATTTCATTTTTAAATCGCTTATAGATTTCAGTAAGCTTAATGAATAAGCATTCCATATATAGCTATCTTTTTATCAAATGTTATAAACGTGGTGAACAATGTACTATAATTGGCAATCAAGAAAATTTACATTACTATCCTTGGCATCTACAGTTTTCTTGAGCTTGCAGGGATCCTAGAGAACTGAAACTAGATGGGTGCATAGATAATTAAGTTCACTAAACAGGTGGTGGCCTTACAGTATAACAGAGGGACATCAGGAGTTCCAACTAGTTTAGTTAATAGGAACAGTATTATGATCCATCCTTCCACCGATAATTAAGTTCACCTTTTAGCTATGGTAGCGCTAGTTGATGGTGATGTCTTTTCTGGATGTTGCAATGAATGTCTCACTGTTACCCGCTCTCCCCTATTCTTCAAAAGTATGGACAAATTTGCTAATATGTGCCAATAGCTGCAGATGGATGATTCTTCCCCTTTCTAGTTGGGAAATTGTCCTGAAGATAATATTCCGAAACGATTGAATCTTGCTAGGAGCCGTAGAGTAAGATGGCCTGAATGATTTATTCAGGATTCTAGCTTGATCTTGATGCCAAAGACACTGCTGCAACTTGGCCTTTTTTTTGCTGTGCTCACTCCATATGTTACATAATGTTTGCAGCAAAGTTTCAGTCAATGAACACTACAGGGTATTTGGTGAAGACAAGATTTCGAAATTCATCAAAGCAGATTAACTCGTGATAGCGCCACATTAAATTGTCCGTGATTGAAGAGTGGGATCCACCCAAAAGCCCCAACGTCCAGAATTAAGGGACATAAGGTTGGTTGTGTTCCAGAGTAAGAGGTTTTTCAGGACCGAGTTAAAAGTTTCTTTGATTAAACTTAACGAGGAGTCTGCATATGATATTGTTGGCGTCGTCTGCGTATAATATTAGTGGTAAAGGGTATACTGCATAGGTTAGGTCATTAATGAATAAATTAAGGAGAAGAGGGAATAAAATGGTGTCCTCCACTTTCGCCCCCTCCACTCTCGCCCCGTCCACTTTCGCCCCTCAAATTTTCCCCCTTTCCAGTTTCGCCCCCGAATTCCACTTTCGCCCCGGCGCCATTTTATGGTAATTTTATCGCCAATATATTTTATCGAGGCCCTGAAGAGAGGCTAAGGCTATACGCAAGTAACTTGAATACAACAGCCAGGGTTTCAAACGGTTACCCTAAACATGATCGAATCTCACTTCGTCGAACCACATATAATCGAAATCAGGCCACATTTAATCGAATATAAGGGAATTTTAAGGGGTTGATATTAAAAAAATCATTCAATAACTGTGGAAAGCGACATAATAACAAAGGAAAACCTCTTGTCCACAAAAAGAATTTTAATTAGACATATACGTATTTCGAACCCTTTAGGTTCATTATTCAATGCACTCATATGGCATTGAATAATGAACCTAAAGGGTTCAAAACACGCATATGTCTAATTAAAATTCTTTTTGTGGACAAGAGGTTTTCCTTTATTATTATTAAAAAAAATCGCTTATTAAAAAAATATTTAAAATTTTTTTAACATCGATTATTGTTTGTTTTTTTTGTTAATTGATTGTAAGTTAAACAATATCAACAACATCAAAAGACAGAATAATTGATCTTTTAAAATTGTTTTTTTTAATAAAATTTTTATTTGAATTTTTTAGTTGGATCTGAATAATTTTATTTCAGTTCACAATAAAATCTGATATGTGGATATACTTAATAAAATTGATAATATTTAATCTTTAAAAAATCGATTAATCGGTCAATAAAAATATCTTCGAGGCATGGCCAGAAATTTTCTACTGTAAGAATTATAATAATAAATAAAAACATTTATTAATAATATAATTTTCCATGTCAATAAAATATACTTTTTTTTACATCGATTATTGTTTTGTTTTTTTTGTTAATTTATTGACTGAATAGTTGGATCTGTGTTAATGTACTTATGTTTATAGTATATTATGTGTTAATGTATTTATGTTTTGTGTAATAAGTATGATGCGAATTATACTAAAAATAACAACTATATTAAATCCGCCAGTGCAAAAGAAAAAGTATAGAGCCATTGAAACAAGACATCAAAATCTTAGGAATCAATTCATCAATGGGACAAAAAGCCTCATTGAATATATTGATGCAGCGAGTCATTTGTTACACATAACAGACGTGTAGGGAAAATGTGTTAATAAATCATCTTTTTCTTATTTTTGAAAGATTGTTTGCGTTTTTTTTTTATTTTCTAAACCCTATTATTTCTTTTAAAACAATTTAGATTTTAGGAAAGCTTTAATTTAAATCGTTCTTAATTAAAAGGAGAATTTCGTGGGTTAGGTTAGGTAAGTATTCTAAATAACTGAATTCTTAGTTTTCTATTTGACTTGTTAAACCAGTGTTGCCAGGTCGTAGAGCAGCGCCGTCACTAAATCCGGTAGAAAGTGTAACTAAAATGTACTAAGAATTTTCAAAAGTTACTAAAAAAAGTTACTGAATTAAAATTACTCAATAAAAATCCACATAACGTACATTCTTCTTCTTCGTCAGTCCCCCACATAAGATTACCGCCCAGGAAAGGTTAATAAAATAAAAGGAAAACACATTACAAAATATTTGTGAAAATAATATTGAAATTTAATCAAATAAATCCAAAACATCTTGTACAATTGTTTCTTCAGAGGGATTTGCTGTGTTGTAATCGTACATAGTATTATTAAACAATCTTAACATTTTCTCAGACGGCTCAAAATTGGTGCAGTTGGCATTCTTATTTTTTAAAGAATACTGTATTGTCATAAGAGATTGTGCCATTTCAACACTTAAACGACTGCGAAGCTTGTTCTTAATAATAGCATGTAGAGAAAATGCCCTCTCTACAGTGGCATTGGAGATAGGCAAAATCAAACACTTTTTTGCAAGAGCAGCAACATTATAAAACCGATAGTTACCTGCTGCGAATTTAGTTATTGCTGAATAAAAGTTATCACCTATATCATCAATTAGTTCTTCAAATAAAGAGGGTGCAATTACATGTCTTATTAGTGCAGAACATTTTGTTCTATGCATCCTGACGTTATTTAAGATCTTAGATTTACCATCTAAACTAGAAACTATTTGTGTAAGGTGATCAGCAGTTCTTAAAGAAGAATGTTCGGCGATAAAACAAGCTAACTTCAATTCTGGAATCTTCTCAGCTTCTGTTTTCCATCGTGTGAAATTTAATTGTCGACAAGATATTGCTGACTTCTCCATCTCCACGTGATTCTGATGCTTACTACTTTTAGAATGCTTCAGTAAGGCAGCTTTATGTGCATTCAATTGACATCTACAGTATCTGCACAGTGCATGTTCGTTTGAACCAGGATATGGTGCTATCCAATCTATTACAAAAAAATTGGTAATTAACAACTGGATCCAATCGATCAAAAAAAGTGCAATTTCTTACATGTGCAATATACAAATCGTGATGTCCACATGGCGTACATTTACCATATTAGTTATCCTTACCTTTTAATTCTTCGTCAGTCTCCCAAGACTTCACATATTTTTGGATGTATTTCTGCTTCTTCTGTGGTGGTGGTGGCATCGTTGGTTGCGATCGCGGAAAATTTTATAAAATTTGTAAAATTCCCTGACTTTTTCCGGTCCCTATATTATTTTATAAACAATCCTATATTATTATTATTATGATTATTATTATTATTTACAATATTTTTTTTATCTAAAAACTGTGGTCTACTTACAATTATGAAGTCTTCCAACGAAGAGGTTTCCAACGAAGAAGTTTCCAACGAAGTACAACGAACTGAAAGTGTTCAATCGACAATCGACAATTGAACAGTGTAGTGAAAAAGAAAGACGCGAGTGGTCCAGGAGCCAAGCTCACTTTGCACGCTCGCCCAAAAAGTAAACCAGAGGAAGTACACTGAACTGGGAGAGAAGCCTGATGAACCTCTTTAGTCCTCCAGAGAATGAGTCCCGTCGTCAGCATATAAGTAAAGATTACACTTTGTAAACTTGGGAAAGTCATGGATAAAG
>JAHWFO010095468.1:27216-56742 GCA_023313115.1 Rhysida immarginata | reverse complement strand
CCAATTAGGGCTTTCGTTGCTAATTTCCTGCTTTGCATGCAGCTCTGCGGTTGCCGCATTCACAGAGGTTGGGCTGTAAACCCAAACTCGGACATACAGAAGGGAAGTAGTATGGGTGATTCTAAGCAAAGAAGTTCATATGACATGGGTTCGAATTTAAACGATTACTGAGATATGAACAAAAATAAAAATGTCTCGACCAAGATTCCCAAGTTAATAACTCAGGTTCTATTAAACCACGTATAATGATATTTGGGAGAATAATAGGAAACATAAGACTATCTATGCCGTTAAATTTGATGGAATTCCAACAAGAAGTTTCCGATTTACGCATTCAACATACTGTATGTGAGTACTAACCAGTAAATGTTACAATTTTGACTGCGTAACTCGGAAACTACTCGTTGGAATTCGAACAAATTTTAACGGTAGCGCACGTGGTTTCAGCATGATGGAGCTCCTCCACATTACGGGTTGGTCGCGAGCGTCCAAGTGAGATGTTTGGACAACAATGGATTGGCCGAGGAATACCAGTTCGTTGGCCACCCCGCTTCCATGACTTTTTCTCGTGGAGATTCCTGAAGGACAAGGCTCTACGCAGGACAAGGTGCTATGCAGCCTGCCTCACTGGATGATCTGGTTCAACGAATCCAGGAAGCGTGCCGAGGAGTGACACCAGTCATGCTTGCCGATGTGTTGGCGTCAGTTAGGTTCCGTGCCCAATTGTGTTATGGTGACCACGGTCGTCACATCGAGCATTTTGTTGATTAACTTTTTTTTAAACTGTTTGAAGCAACTTGTTTGTGGGTGAATCAACTGTTTGAATCAAACGTAATTGTGGGTGATTGGTTGGTCCGATTTGGATGATTTTTTTTGTTTTGTTTTTTTATGCTGAACAAGTTTGCAATTGGGTTTTTTTCTTCTATCCCTTACGGTTTTTGAGATAAATTTTGAATGTGTCCTAATTTGCATATTTGGAATGATGAAAAGTGCACCATGGGATAGGCCACCCACAACTTCCTATTCATCGGATTCATCAAAATTGACATATCTGCTTCGGTTCAAAAAATAAAAGGGGGTTCACACTTTTGTATTCACCCTGTGTATATATGGACTAATTAAATTTTTCATTTTGTAGCCTAAACATTTAAGAAGAATTAATGCAATGTAAAAATAGATTGAAGTAAATAAAGAAATAAAATAAATAACATCTGTTAAGTAAATAAAATGTCCAAAAGAAAATGAAATAAATAAAATACAACTTTAAAGAAACTCAGAAAACAAATTTTAAGTTTCAGAAGAGCAAGCAGTATACTGTATTGGCATAAATTATGACTGAATTATACGACGTCATTCATGAGCGGTCACAATGTTTCATTGGCTTTACCCAGAGGACGCATATTACAAAGTTTGTAAGGGAAAAGCTGCAAATGTCATGTGCCATATCTCCTTATTGATGGTCTTTGTAGAGTGCCTTTATAACCAGAGTGTGGCCATGAGAGGCCAGGCAGCCATGTTGTGTCCAATCTGTCTATAGATTAGTGTAGAAGAAACAAGAAATTTTGCTCTTTTGGCATTTAAAAAACCTCGAATTAATAGAGTGAATCAATAACTCGAAAATAATAGTCCACTTTTAATTATTAGAGAAAAAAATAAACTGAAAATATGTAAATTAAAATTTATTTTTTGTTTTTTCCCATTTATTATTTCATTTAATTATCAGTCACAATTTTTGTTAATAAAATGAATAATTAAAGAATAAATCAAGGAATTATTAAAAAAAATTGATAATTTTTCGTTACTGAAAAAAAACGAAATAAAATAGATACGCTTATATGAAGAAAAAAAAGGCTAATTTATTGACTGATTTTTAAATTAAATGTAACAACAACAAAATACAAATTAAATTTTAAATATGTAAAACTGAAAAATTAATTTCATGACAATTTTGTATGCATTGCCGTACTTTTGCTATCATAATTTCCTGTACATTTTTTCTGTTCTTTAACAGTAAGTTTCTTTTTTTAACATCCAAAATTTTTCCGTCGACTATCTTTTTCCCACTGATCTTCATCAAAATGTTTCTTTAAAAAATCAGAAACAAAGTCACTTTAAAATCAACAATACTTAGCTTCTTTCTCCTATGATCGGAAAAGAAGCAACAAGACAAAATGCATCTTTACCAGAACGGAGCAGTTTTGAAGTAGCCATCTTTGAGAAATTACTTTCGTTTTAGCGTTAAACGAGGGGAAATTCAAACAAAAAGTGAATTAATATACTGTTTAATGAACTGGACATTGTATATACTGTTTAATTAATGTACTGTGATGTATATTAAACGCTAATTTCGTCTGAACTCCGTCAGCCCGAAGTTGTTTGACCCCACCTCCCCCCCACCCCCGCCGCCAGTCATTGCAGCGCTAATATTATCCTCTTCTATAATACGATCTCACAAATTTAGGTATTTTAGGCGATTATCGTAGAATAAATACGATATAAAGAAACATTTGATTTTTCTAATCTCACAAAGGCAACTGTTGTCCGACGGTTTCCATTTGACTATTTTCGTCTTCGCGGCCCAAATCGATTGTCTTTCTGGATCGCGAGGAAAACGTTTCATTATAAAACCTTCTTCAGAGCGATTAGAACACCCTACTATAGCACAGGAAGGCATTTTTTGGTCACTAAACTCTTTTAAAATTACAAAAAACCGTCTTATTTCCACATAACGCTATGCTAATTTGGACACAACATGGCGGAAAATAGCACGTGACAATGAACAACCAATAGAAAACTGTCCCGCGTATGGCCACTCTGGTTATAAAGGCACTCTAGGACTTTGGTCACAGGCCTGCCATCTAGCGTGCACGCGAGCCACGAGGCGGGCTTTTTAAACTTGGTAGTGTATGTATCATCTGTCTTTGCACGTCGTAATACTTGTAAATAAACAGTGCTTTGAAACCCGATGAATCATTTAGGCTAACCCTGTATAATTCCAAGTGTCAAAGTGAATTCAAATGACAATGATTTAACGAAGTATGAGTTTCTTTCCATTTTAGAGATAAACAAAAAGCCTTGTATTTGCAGGAATAGACCATTTAATCAATTAAGCCTTCATTACGACGTTTTATTAAAGAATATTTACTTCTGAAGAGCTTTACATGTATTTTATTTGGATAAATTCAAAGTGTTCTTAGACATATCCATGTCTTAAGCTAGTAAAATACGTAAGTAAAGAAATTAGCAAAAAACAGATTTTTTCAAAACATAATTTCTATATGCTTGAAATATCTCTTGCAGTAAAAATTTGAAAAAAATGTTTCTCAGATTACTATGGTCAGTTGACTTTTCATTGGCGCTGCCTGTTATTTTCGTCAGCAATAAAGCCGGATTCACACTACGACGGATTCCGCGACGGTAGAGTTTCGACGGCAAGAATTGATGTCAAAGGATTATAGAATTGATGTAATTTTAGCTATTTTAACTTATTAAATCAAATTTAATTTTTATTTAAATTTTAATAAAAACCAGTTGCGAATGTGTGGCACTGCATTGCCAGAGCGATGTTAATTAATTAAAAAATCGTTACTGTATTCGCAAAGTCGGTCGGTCGGTCAATTCTTCAGGTTTTATTTATAGATAGTCCAGGGGGTGGGCATTGTGAATGCCTCCAATTCAAAGCATTTGGTGTTCAATTCTTAACCGTATATAAATTTCCAAAATGCCTTCCGAAAATTGCCGTCGAATGTATTAAGAATGCTACCAGTGCTCACGAAAAGATTATTATAGCAGGAGGCTTCAATATTAATTTTAAGGACAAATCAAAAAATTAAATATCAGAATACTTTCTATCACTCGGTCTTAGTCCAAGTATTCAAGAATATACGACAGGACAGAATTCAGCAATTTCTCTCTACAATCCGGTATCACACATAATTTTTTTTAGTTACCACAAACAAATTTGGGTCAGATTTAAAAAAAAACCAAAAAAAAACATGGTGTCACTCGTCAAATATCATCGTTCGAAGACGTTTTCACGCTCGGTTCTCCGGAAAAACAGGATTGGACTACAATCCGAGAAATCGACGTTTCGGAGTGGGATTGGCCGACGGCGAACGACGTGAGAGGAGAGCGAGCGGGAAGGACGAACGACGGCAGAATACGACAGAGAATCGTAAGGCAAACATCGTTTGTAATGTTCGCTCAGCGTTAAATGGGCGAAACGACTGCAAGCGACGGCAGGAACAGCGGCTCGACAATAGCCCGTCAGAGCAAGGCGACGAACGAACTCTCGCCACCACCGGCGCCAGGCAATTCCCCGCCACGAGGAACCGATGGAAACGGAGCTGGTCGTCCGCCGCGCATCGAAGCAGCCACCGACAGCGAAGCTTTCCAGCCACAAGCGCATCCCCTCGTAAGCGCCCTTGCCACGTGCTTATATCAATTGTTGGAGCCCTCGGCTTTCGTCAGCGACGAGCATCCAACGTCGTGTGCCGACGATGCCCGAGAACGCCGGAACGAAAGCAACGACAACGACGAGTCAATCCCCTCGTCAGGTACGTGTGGTAGTGTTAAGCCATTTGACTCTTTTCCACTGCAACGTACGAGCTGAACTATTCTCTTACTTTGAGACAGCGTTTCCCTAGACGGCTGGATCTGACCGAGTTGACAGCGTCTGGGCTGGAGTGTTTCCGTTTTCTTTCGCCCTGTACCACGAACAAGGAACAGGGGAAATACTTCGCCCGTGAACTTGCGACCTTTTCTGTCTAAAATCCCCGAACTGTGTCTTTCTTTCTTTACCTAACAGTATCGACAACCGGACAGTGACTTTAGTGCGTAAATCACATGCCATTTAATGTTAGAACTAAGTTTCCTCGTCGCTCACTGTAACTATTCGTATCCACCCTTAGCTCAAGAGTGGCCGCATTCCCGTGAGTAATATCTTCCGACGAGAAATTGACTGCCAGCGAATTTTGCGACTACGAAAAAGTGTAGTGCGTCGCCTCATTTATTCATTAATTCAAGTAGAGTTTTCTTCGCTGCACTCCAGGACTGTGTACTTTGTTTATATTGAAAATATATTCTACCAGCCTGCTAGAATTCTACGTGCTATTGCATTTACGACTGCCCCAAAGTGAGGTCGTGTGAGACTTCTTTAACCCAGTGAAGTATTCTTCAGTTGATGTACTGATCTTTAATAATTTATCTTGTGGGCATTCAACGAAAAACGCCACATTCGGAGAGATCTTCTAACGACGTTTGTAAATAGCAGCACCACCCTCTCCGTTATTCGATCGTACAGCGACGACGTCAGATGTGATTCTCACGTCCACTAAGAATTCGTGCAACGTGCAGACAAACTTTGACTTTTGCTTGTTTTACTATTTCTTTTTGTGTTTATTTGGCTTCAGCATTATACCACTGCTATTTCCATTAATCAAATCATCCCACGAGAGGATTGTTACCCTTCAAAAAGTAAAGGGGAAGAAACGAAAAAAAACTTCCCCTGGACTTGATAGGTTTATTTTTCCAAATGTGTCATTCACTTCCTCACATAAAGTTTAATTGTATTTTCCCAAAAAAAAATAATTTTGGCACTCAGGTACCTTATTATTCTAACCCCTTCAATTACAAGAACGATAATTTCAATTTCTACTGTTAAAGATACAGGGTTCGCCCGAAAAATATTCTCTGTGAGTCGAATACAAGACAAAAAGGTTTCAAAGCGTCGATACGATCGCTTCTAGCGAGATTTCCAGGCATCCAAGGCGTCACGGTAGACCTTTTCTGGAATGTTCTTTAGAGCCTTGACTTTGTCAACAGTCCCGAAATGATGTCCTTTCATCACCCAAGACGCATCACCTGTAATGACATGGTCTAAAAAGTGGGGGTCATTTTCACACAAAACTAGATGCCAATCCTTTGCTCAATCGAGCGCTGCATCGCGGCTTGCACGAGAGACAAAAACAACGTTCACGCAAATGCCTGTCTTGTGTTCTCCGGATGGTCGGAGACGACTGAACGCGTGCATAAACTGACTCCTCCCTCTATCGCTTCGAGGAGCGCGCTGGATTCTGATTTCGAATTCTTAAATACCATCAAAAAGTAGAATAGGAATATGTGCAAGACCCACTCTCTATCTCTTTGTTTTCATCGATGAAATTGGATTTAAAGCTTTAAAAATTTCAGGCCTCTATCTCCTTATAACAAGGAATTGCGATGTCATAGGAAGTTTAAATTATCAAATCCGCTTTTTAGTATAGAAAATACTGCAGAAAACCCCTTGAACGTCCCGGAGGTAAAAATCGTGTTGGGCAGTGGAATCATCGATGTCTCGATAACATCGACACATCGTAGCATCGAACAGTAGTAATCTCGTCGACAGTCGATTGTATCGTATAATATAATATGCACTGTGTTTGACACTGTGTGTTATCAGCTTATGTATGCCCAAGACATACAAATAAAGTACTTATAAAATCCAAAAAACCAACCTCGACCGACAGTCCCCAATAGTACATTAAACAACTGATATGTTCATCAAAAGATAAGTATTAAATTTATTCAAGATACAACATGTTCACTTATACATCAGAGTACATAGTGGATATGATAATTAATAAATCAGTAAAGCATAATGCCTTAAAGTTTTAAGCAAAATATGAATTGTCTGCAAAGGATAAAAATTATTTTCAAATTTCAATGTTGTAAACACCAAGAAATAGAAACAGCAATTACTGGCATTACTGCTTCACGATATTACTAATGATGCGGTCACAAGCATATGAAACTTGGACGAACACTTGTCATCAGGTAAAGTTTCTTCCTCGCCTTCGAACGGGAAATCACATATGGAGCAACGACCTCGTTGCTCTTGCCACAGATAATTGTTTGTGATTCCTTGGTAGAAATTTAACAACAATATCGGTGATGAATCTGAGAGTTTACAGCCAAGAATAGCCTTTGAGCTTCCGATCAATTTTGCCGGTGTGGATTCTGAGATACATCGAGGACTGTCTTGAATCTCCACAGCCATCGACATTTTCTTAGGTCGGCCCTGTGCAAAGCAGAAAAGAAAAATTAAATTCTATTGCATAACCGATCCACTCTATGGAATAAATTTTGCATAGGAACATACTGGTCATCCATACACTCACCCTTTTCTTTCTCATCCTAGTAGTGACTGGAGTATTAAGAAATTTGTCTCGCAGAAAACCCTAAAGTAATAAAAGAAACACTTAAAGAAGACCATACAGAAAAAAAAACCTATTCGCAGAAATATTAGCAAGAAACTTACATTAGCATTCTCCTTTTCTTCGCTGGATGGTCTCCCTTGTTCGGCCCTCTGTCCACATGACAGAATATGCCTTGTAAGATTAGACCTGTTGCTTGTGCGATATGAGCACCTAGGACATTTATATGGTTTTATCCCACTGTGTACAAGCAGGTGACGCTTAAGCAGTGCTCCGCGTATAAAATGTTTCCCACAAATTTGACACAAGTACCCTCTGTGCTTATGGACTACTTTCTTATGAAGAAAGTAGTCTGCTTTTGTCTCAAACTCCGTAGAGCAACAAACAATGGGCTTCTTACGCTTAGTGTGCATCGAAGCGTGGTGTCGAACTATATTATGACGACGATCAGACGCGTAAACGCAATATTGGCATTTTACCACATTGTTTTTCGTTCTAATCCCAGGGACAGCTGTAAATAGAAAGATTGATAATATTCGTTATTAATTAAAAAAGTGCTAAACTCTAAATAAAAAATACAAACAAAGATGTGATAATATACAGCCTATGTACTAGAAAAGTGGTTCCCAACCTGGAGCGCGTGTTTATTTTCTGGGCGGGTCGCCGAGCTTATTTTTATTTGCATTTATATTTATAGGAAATTTAATTTTTTATTTCGCCATATACCATACGGTTAAAATAACTTTTTGAAAAAAATTCAAATCTAAGAGGGGGGGGCTCACAAGTTACATAACTTTTAGAAAAGGGGATCGCGATTCGAAAAAAGGTTGGAAACCAATATAGCAAATGATAGATATGAATGTAAAAATACTGTGGTAAGCCGTGTGCATTTCAATAATCGCACGATGTATTTCAACAGCATGTCTAAGCATTCATATACAAAATTATCTTAAAAAATCAAAACGCATTTCCTACGCAATAGTCATAAGGGAACATCTCAAACAAAACCATCCATCTAGAAAAGACCAATATTACCTTTCCGTTTTAAATTTTTACGTTTGCTTTTGAAGGAAGATATTTGTTCGTCCACATCCTTAATGTTATTTCCCACTTCCTCAGTTGCCATGGCTAATCTTGTTGTTTCGCATACCTAGACTTTCGCATACAAGCATATGAAGGACAGAATGTGCTTTGTAAATTCCGTCATCGTGACCGTCCAATTGGAGGGCACAAAAAAAATGATCTCACCTGCTTATCTTCTAACTGGTTAAAAAATTGATTCCAATATTTCAATCAGAATATGCGAACTTGAAAATAATTGCAGCGCTTTTCTTTTTAACTTTTTTGACTGTAATTGAACTTTACATTAAGACAAAAGACTATAAAAATACTTTTTTAAGTTCACACTTTTGTTTAGGGCAGTGCACTAAAAAGTAAAAAATATTTCTTTTTGGAATAAGTTCATGATAAATTAAGTTTTTCACTTTATTCTAAACGTATACTCTTAAAATTCACTCTAAAATATGGAAATAGTTTTTCACTATTCTCTAAATATTGAAAGGTAGTTTTGAAAATAGTAAATATGCTGCCACAGTATGAATGCTTTTAAATCAGAGGCAACTAAAAATTAAAATGTTTTTTTTTTACTTTTTACTCCGCCTTTTTAAATTAAAATGTATGTTAAAAAAAGTTTTTATATATTTTTATTTTATTCATTTTAGTCTCTATTTAAAACAAAAACTACAAAGTAAAAAAAAAAATTCAAAATGAATCAAATCCTGAAAAACTGCCCCCATCCCCGATGTTCAGGGATTTTACTTAAATGAAAATTGGTTTTAACCTTTTTAAGAAATCGAATTTTGAAAATTATTATGCAGTATTACAGTATAAAATTTGGATTCCAGGATTTTGAAGCAAAACTGTACAGATTATAATGCTTTTTACGAACTTGAAGGGATTATTGAAAGATGTACAGACCAAAATAACAGATTTCTTAAATTCTTGATTTCAATATGTTTTAAACTATGCGAAATTATTAGATGAAATATCTTAATAAACCGTCTTAAAAATTCAAGTGTCTGTTCTGTAGTTTATGTTAGGTCCGGTTGTAAGAGCAGTGCGGATATAAGAGCAATTCCCTCTGTTCCCGAGGCGACACTTATAAGCGGACTCTACTGTATATTAACATCCTAAAGGTACGCTACAACTACACGGAGTCTCGTATTAAACTAAAATTCCGAGGTCGTAATGTCCCCTTGTAAGTAACACCATGAAAATCCTTGTGAAGCAATACTTATGTATACCCGCTACATCTATCTGTTCCGTCTGAGCGAATTTTTTCGAAAGCCAAACGGAATTCATTGAAACCAAAAAATGTTCACAAGATTCTATTTTTAAACAAAGATATGCAATAAAGCAATAGTTGTTCAGTTTAATGCTTTCAGATTAATTCTATTTTCAAGTTTTCAAACATAGATTTTTTTTTTCAACATCGCCCAGCACTACCTTCTACCTCAAAACAATGTAGAATTATGAAGGGGACGGACTTACATTATGAAACCAATAAGTAGCTCCATTCTTATTATACTTACGAGGATCAGTCAAATTAAAACCGGAAATATTTTTTTACAGCTCCTTTATTACAGACAGAGTTGGTACACTATTTTTCAATGTAGTCCCCATCTTTTAGATGCATTTCCGCCACCGAGTCTGGAAGGCATGGATACCTCGGGAAAAAAAAAATCTTCATATAATGGAGATCTTGCTTATAGGAATCTGCATACCGAATTTCACTCCTTTATATGCATAAATACACCTAGATCTTTTGGTCCCCTCTAATTTTCACCCCCAAAACTCCGACCATAGTGGGCTAATCAAAACCAAACTAAATAGTGAAAGTGCACATGCCCATAGTAAGCTACATTCCGAATTTCAACCTTCTACCTCAAAAAATGTAGAAATGATGACGAGTGATTCAAATCGTGTATAAAATAAAACCAATAAGTAGCTCCATTTTTCCGCTACTTAATAAGCTTATAGATTACTAGCTGATTACCCGCGGCTTCGCCCGCTATGATTGGAAGAAAAAAAACGTGCTATTAAATAGTAGCAATATTACGATTACATACAAAATTTCACAGAAATCAGCAAAATTGTTTAAGAAAATTAAAAGATTATATAATAACAGACTATATTAAATCCAAAATTGTTCAAATATTGTAATTGGCACCATAACTTAATATTAATTCTAATTAAGTTATTTACTAAAAATTAATAAATGTTAGTTATGCGTAAAAGACCATTATTTTGACATAGAATATGTTACTCGAATGCCTTTGGGTACACTATTTTTTGTCAGGCCATTAGGATCATAAAGAGATTGCCCTTGTGCTTTGTTAATCGTCATTGCGAAAACAAATCCCAGAGGAAATTGTAACCCAGATAATTGTTGTCTGGGTGATAGTGGGCATACAATTAGTGACAGTCTATACCATTGTATAATTTGGAGGAATCCAAATTTCTCAATATTATTACTGACCCTACTTTCACATTGAACTTAAAATGGTGGCTTTCCAGGTGGGTTCCAATGAATTTAAAAATTCTGTGGGTTAGTTTTCAGCTTGCTCCTGGTCCATAATAGTGTCAATAGATTTATATGTAATGCAAGATCTTGGAAACTCTTACAAAATGATGTCGTTTTTTATTTACATTCTCATTCTTTGGTGCAAGAATCGTACGTTCTCAAAGCCACTGTCGGTCCTCAATTTTTGTGGCTATGTTTGGGAGCACATTATGTATAATTATTTCTCGCACTGACGACAACAGTATACAGAAATCAGGTGAGAGAGAAATTAAACCTGACGCAATTGTGGGTAATTTTTCGTCTCCAAAACTGAGTAGTTATTTATAAATTTTATGATTGTGGCAACACCTCATAGAAAGAAAGCCTCACAACTGAAACGTCATATATTGTTACATCATCATAATTCGACCATTGTTGATCATATTTCTACCAATCATAAGCCCTAAATTTGGTCGACTTATGATGATGTAGCAATGCATGACTTTTCAGTTGTGAGGCTTTCTTTCAAGGAGGTGTTGATTGTGGTCATCAAGAATACGCACCCTCATATTAGTAAATATTTTTTTGTGTGGACAAATTCCCAAATGGTGTATACTCTGAGGCAAGCACTGAGTTCATCTGCAGATGTTCATTGTGAAATAATTGGAAGGGTTTGGCGAAAATCTCCTGCGAGAAAAACGACACCCCTCCCATTTTGTTTCCAAGATCTCTTAATTTTCTCATTGTTAGATTTATAAGAATTTGTTACGTAGTACGATTTTTAAAGAGTTTGGACTTAGCCAAAATCATGCAATAGAAGGGACTTAACCAATACAGCCTAGAGAGAAAGCCTGCTCACGGAAAACTCATACATTGTTACATCACCTACGGTAGGGACAATTTCGGGTTTAATATTCGTAGAAATATGAGTAACAATACCCTACCGTGGGTGATGCAACACCTCCTAAAGAGTAGGCCTGCAGACAAAAGGTGTCTACATTGTTACATCATCATCAAGCGACCAAATTTAGAGCTTATTATTGGTAGAAATACGATTAACAATAGCTGCTTGATGATGATGTAACAATGTATACACCTTTTGTCTGCATGCCGTCTCTCTAGGAGGTGTTGAGGTGATGTAGCAATGTACGACGTTTTCGCGCTCAGGCTTTGAGTAGAGGTGGCGTTGTCATAACCATCACCTTCTAAACATAGAGATAGATAGATATATACCAGAGGAGGAAACTCAATGCTAAATCAAGGACTTTGGATCAAGTGCTCGCCAGCGATAACACCGGCACATGTCTAAAGAATTGCCTGGAAATGTCCACACTTATCATCGTGCACCTATGTCTGGTAGCCATTCAGTAAAGTATAAGAAAATAATTTTGAACATTAAAAAAGCAGAAAATAATTTTTTAGCTCTCATGGAATTTGACGTCTTGATAATGATTTTTTCTCTCTTTCTGAATGTATTGTACAAATTTCTGTTTTCTATAAATTTTGATTCTTGATTTTGATGTTCTTTGGCAGTAGAATTTCAACAGGAAGTTATTAAAATAAATATCTTAAATATATATTTAATGCAAGGATATTAACAGACTTCATTATTCTTTATTGTTGTTGACATATTTAGTTTGAACGTGCGTCCATTTTCATCATCTTATCATTTTCTTGGACACGTTTGAATAGCGAAGCGCTCATAGATGGGTCGATCCAGTCTTTATTGTTGTTGACATCACTGTGCATAGCCCATTGGGTGCGTTCGGGAAACAGCCACTTTTCCCACTATTTCCACTTGGTCGTTTGAGAAACTACCACCAGTGAATTCATGGCGTTCGAAAATTCAAAGTGAATTCACTTTTTCCTCCAACTTCCTGTCACTTTTCTCACCCACAAAAAGCCAGTGGAAAAGTGAAAAATGACGTATGATGAGAAAAACTAAAACCAGACCGAGTTTTTAGTAAATCGATTAATCAAATATTGAGTAAACTAAAACCAGATCGAGTAATTTTGTATTAAATTTTTTTTTTTTTTTATAAATTGCATTCTTAACCAGTTGTAAAGTTGATTTTTTAAATTACCATTTTAACCAATAAATTTTTATTTTTAAAAAATTACAAAATAATTTAAAAACCATAAAATTGCATAATTATTCTCAAAACACGTGATTTAAATTAAGTTATAGACATCTGTGTATAATTATATTCCGAATGTAATAACCAATTTAGTGTTAATGTATTTGCATTAAATTTGTGTAACAATACCCTACCGTGGGTGATGCATTTTTTTAATGATTCACTGCTAATAGCATAGTAAAACTAAAACCAGATCGAATTATAATATAATATGCAAATGAGAACAGTTTACTATGAATTGTTTAAAAAAAATAAGTCTTACAAAGTAAATTATTAAAATATAGACTTTTAAAACTCAAGAAAATTATAAAATAGGCTTCTTTATGAAGTTTACGTTCGTAATTTATCTTGATTGTACAAAATTATTATATTTTTTTCATTTTACTTTTGCACGTTTTAAAATATTTCCTTCGCCTTATTCACTTTTTTTTCTCATGTTTTATTATAACTTCTACTTATTATTATAGTTTTCTACTTATGTCTTTACAAAGCAGGAGTAAATGATTCATGTACTCTTTCACAAAGCTTTCGATTAAGGGGCCAGGTTTTAGGCTTTGGTGTTCATGGCAATCGCCATTACTTCATCATTCACTGAGGCGTTCGCGATTCTCTCGCTCGATTCACGAGAAATTCACCAGTGGAAAAAGTGGCTGTTTCGCGTACGCACCCACTAATAAGAGAAAGCCCTCTATCGTGGAAAAACAGCGAAAGTTTTCCAGTCAGTGTTGACATTAAAATGCGGCACGGCAGAAATAACAAACGCGAACGGACTGGTTGTTAAGGGATCGTTCGAACTGGCAGGAAGTTTCGTTAAAAACTGCTTGATGGTCGGCTGTAACGTTTTCTTCATCTTCATCGAGGACCTCCAACTCAGTTTCTAACGAGTAGGATTTTCGGGCCCGCTTTCTTCCTTCGGTAATAATACTTTCTTTACGTTTCGGCGGCATTTTAAGTCCTACAACAATAAATCTTTTCGCAAACAGATTCGAAACTCAGCTGATCTTGTCCAAACTGATGTATAGCAACCTTATCATTCATAGATAACCAGTGATGTGCTAAGTATGCACAAACACAGGGGTAGGAACAAAAGAAAACTCAAAAATGAATTCAACTCCTAACAAAAATACAAGAGCTTTCGCATGTTGGCGATCGATGGTGCTACTAAATGAAAACCGCGTAAATCCGAAATCGCGTATAACGGGACCTACCTGTATGTTAAGTGACAACCAGTGTTCGAATATGGTAACGTAACGTAGCGCCATCTAAAAATACAGGCCCCGGCGCGATCCAAGGTCAAAGCGTTGACGTCACACTCGTAGACTGGCAGTTTGAAAAACTCAAACTCTATAAATCTATAGGGAGTGCAAGTGTGACGTCAATCCTGGGTGCTCTTTAGTCACGTGACTCGAATTGGTTCCAAAAAAGTCTTCTCGCTTCTCGAATCGCTTTGTATAAACCCAGTGTAAACACTTATGAGATGTGAAATTGTTGAGTTCCTCATTGCTCAAGAAGGAGCTAAAACAGCGATTTATACTTCTATCGTTTTCCAAAAGAAAGAAAGATCCGCAAACGATGGCATTCTTTTGTTAAGAGATTAATAAGCGTTCGAATATTAATTTATAAATAAAATAACGGTATTAAATGTCCTAATATTAAAGGACAAGTACCACTAAAAATCACACTCTTTTTTATTTAAATTTTGTTAGTTCATGACGTTTATAGTACACTTTCATTAATAATTTTCTATAAAAATCATCATATTCCTTAAAAATCTGCGATGAAAACGGCAAAATACGACAGTGAGCGAAAAACGGCGTCCGCCATGATTTTGTTAGCAAGCTGGCGATATGACGTCATCGGCCTGCTCCACAATTCAGTAGGAGACGTTAGAGAGCTCATCTAATTGCTTGTAATCTTCGACACCGTGATTTTTTTTAAGTAAACATACAAGAAAGAGTTTCTAAATATTACCTTGGCCATTTTAATTTATTTAATGACCTCTGTGTAAAGGAATGTTTATTGAAATGTGTAGCTTAGGTTAGTAAAGTCACGACTAAATGATTTTAAAAAAGGAGACGTTATATGAATGACACTGAATGAATTTGGAAACTCTTCTTTCCAAATTAGCACAGTTTTGCTCACGATTAACATGACATCGATTTGAACAATAATTATGTAACTATTGTATTCGTTCGGTATTCGTGTGTAACAATTATGCTTCACCCTTTTCTGCTCAAAAAATAAGAAAAAAGCAACGGATAGATTTTTTCGGACAGATAAAGGGAATACCGGCAAAAGCAACAGTGTTTGATCTGTGTGAATATGAGGTCGATCCTATTGTTTACCAAAGAAAAAATAGGAAAATAAACTATTCAAAACCACCACTTTTATCAGATATGTGTAATCGTCCAAGCAAAAAAAAATGTATCTATATACAAAACTCGCTATAATCCATATAAATAAATGAAAATACTGCCTGTTATTAGACAGTTTGCGATTTTTCGTACGAAAATCAAAAAGATACGAAAACGAAAAATGAATAAGACATTTAAAAATTTTTCATTTTCATCACTTATGTAAAGGAATTTTTTCAAGATTTTCGTAGGGAATTTCGTGTGCAATTTGCGTATGACGAAACGAGTGCGCATTCATCTGCGCATCAGCTCCCCGATTCATAATGGACGCCAAACTTTAGTTCCGTCGAAGAAAAAGTTTGAACGTACAGTGCATTTCGGCAGCACAAACAACTCTATTAAATAAACATGAATTACCTTCTGCAGTAGCTTAAGCAAAATGTTGATAAAATGTCTATTCTAAAATGTTGATAACTAACTTTCGAATCGACTGGAATAATCCACTTTGAACAGGGACGAAAACTCGCTATAATCCAAATTGTCTATTATTTAAGAAACAGAATCAAAAATGCTTTATTACTGGAAAATTAATCAAAGATTTTTTTGTAAGAAAATTCAAATTTTATTGATAAGCAGATAAAGACAACTAAGTAGGAATAAATGAAGAATGAATAGAAACACTGTAGGAATATATGTAAATATGCTATAAATAGGTCTTTAATATCTTCGGTATTTAAACGCACAGTACTCCTCAGAGAGAAATTCTTTCCTGATAACGCTCACAACACAATTTGGAAAAACTTTTCTGTTATTTTTCTCAAGCCAATATATCTATATTGCCTGTATAAATAATAAAAGTTAATTAGATAACGGTCTCAAAATCATACATGTTATGAATATTAAGCTATGTGGGAGGGGCGTTTTCCCCGTCATGGCAGTTTCCTCAACGCTCTCGGCCACCGAGCCGGCATATCGTATACCTCAAACAATACTAAAAGTAGCTACAGCTCGCATTTCAGCAGGCCGATGACGTCACGGGGATGATTGCTCCACATCCAAAATGGAGCGCGACGGATTTTACGAAATACGTATATAAACGCAGTTTTTATATATTTAGAGAAATTTTTGGCAATTTTTAATATTACTACATTAATTTATTTTCACTCTAGATTATTTAGACAAAAATTAGTTTTTAAGTGGTACTTGTCCTTTAATATAGATTATACATAGTCACATAATAATTTAAGAGATATCATTTTTACTGACCGTCCGTTTCAACGTAACTAGTATGTGGTGCCAATGTTTGGAATCAACAATCCCATTTCCTAGTCTCTCGGACGCTTCATCGCGCAAATGACGTCAGCTATGACGTAGTCACTTGCACTCCCCGTACTATTGTTTGCTTTGAAATATGTCCATTTTCCGTGAAACAGGTGTAAATTATTTTTTAAAAAATGTTCAACATCCGTGATTGATTTTAACGTGTGCTTTTCAAGATAATTTTCGTAATCGACAATACGATTCTGTATTGCAAAAATGAAATTTTCTTCTTCAACATCAGCCAATCTCCTTGTCAAAGGTTTACTGTTCAAATAATCGGGAAGGTCAGAAAAAATCGAAGGATGCCATCGTCAGTCAATTTGGAAATGTTCTTGGGTATTCCATGATTTTGCCATTTACTTTAGTTATTTTTAGCTGGATATAACAAGGTGACGTGTACTCAAGTGACCAAAGAATGCAGATTATTGGAAAAGTCAATCATAATAACGAAGTGAAGTTTACAGCAGTGGCACAACGTTCATTTGAAATTTATGTCGGTCGATGTTTTCAAGCAATAACAAAAGAACGAGTGAATAGTTAGTTAAAAAATATTAACATAAATGAGTGTAAAAAACTTACATCTGAGAGAACTCAATATACAGCCTCGTTTAGGGTTAAACTTATTCTTTTCTTGTGAAGATCGAAAAATCTTCTTTATGACCCTACTTTCTGGCCGAATGGGATTATAATTAGATGTCACAAACAAAAATTTTACGGGAGGAAAATTTTCTCGAACACGGATCGGCGAGGAGGAAGCCACGTCAGAGACGAGAACGAGAGGGAGAGCGAGACCGGAGGTAGAATGTGAAGGAAGTGACAAGTCAGACAGAATTTGAATTCGAACGTGACAAGTCATCGAGAATTGAGTTCTGCTGAAATAAAATTAGCAGAACGAAATGAGGTAGGGCGGAAAACTCCAACGGCGATAAGCTTGCATCCCGACTAACAGGCGAAGAGCAGGAATGCTAGTGGGAGACGAACTATCGGCACAGCGAAACCTCAGCGTCGTCAGTTTGAAAATTTCCATGGCGAGTTTCGTAAAGGAAAGGAGTGAAGTCCTTCTTCAGAGCATTTCGCCGAAATAGCATGAGGAATTTCTACCATGGAAACTCAGCTAGCTTCGCTCTCGTAACTGGTCTGGAGAGGGGACCCCCGCCTTTACGCAACGGGAACAACGAGGGATTCCCACGAGCAACGAAGTCGGCGAAAGCGAATGTTGCATCAGGATACAACGGCCCAGGTGTGTAGCAAGGCTTTTTATTTCTATACGGGACAGCAGTTTTGTTCGGACATTAAAGTTGGCATCGTATATATAAATTTACTACGCTTCCGCTTCTTTTAATTTGCATTCCCGAATAATAAACTTTTTGTATCATACAAGTCATGTGCGGCAAGTATTTCCCGAGAGCAGCCACGCTTTATTATCCAGCCAAGTGCAATATGGTTTTCTCTTCGGATTGCCCGCTATTTATCAGACAATTAAAATGGGTTTGTTTCAAAATCTTGTGATCTCCCGTCCTTCTTCTTAATTAGTAACGGTTGTGCTTCACGTCTCAGCTTAAGTTCAGCTCGACCGTTATACGTTTCGTCGATAATTAATTGCCAGCAGAGACAGTTTGCTCAGGAGTGCATGTGAGACAAGACAACTAGGCAATTTTATACTTCGAAGTTTGTCCAAGTTTTTCTTCTGTGTGTGGTGTGCCGCCTATTAAAATTATGTTTCGACGGACGCTACGGACTAAACTTAATTTTTATCCTTGCTGTACCGACGAAGTTCATCATTCAACATTCAGTTCTCTTCAATAACAGCCTCTGACCATATTAACACGTGACATTAGGAAGATCACATGGGGAAGGTGTGGAATAAGCTACGCAAAGTTACATCTAAGATTACAATGAAACTCTGAAGGAGCTAAACCACAGAAAAAAGTATATTGAATTTTACTGTATCTTATCTACCCACTCTGTTAGTATAAATTTGATTTACCCACTTTCAAAACTTTGCTCACTTTTCATCTTGTTTATGTCGCTTCCGGTGGCATCATATTAAGAAAAGTGAGGGCTCAAAGTTATTTTTCTAAAAGCTGCTTTCATTATTTTGCTCGCTTTTAGCTATTTTTGAATCGTCCGCTTAGCTGATCACGTCAACTGTGAAATTAAGATTCTCCAAATAATATTAGACATTAAAATGCTATTTTATTAAAATTCATTCATTAAAATGTTGCCTTTTGGATGGGAATGCGAAAGGGGTTGTCTTGTTGTTAACGTTCACTTAAAAATCAAGTTTTCTTCAATTTTCAAATCATGAAAAAATGAATTTCACTTAAATAACAGGTTGTGAACGCGCCTATTGTTTTGTCATCAGATTTCCAGTCCTTTACTTACCCTACTTATTTTCGTGGTTGCCATGACTGGTGTATTCTCCTTTTCCTCGCTAACTGATATCTCATGTCCATATGAGATCATATATCTGGTAAGGTGAGATCTGTTACTGATGCGATATGTGCACCCAGGGCAATGATAAGGTTTTTCTCCGTTGTGGACAAACATGTGACTCTGCTTAAAACTTTGACCGTTTACTTGGCATACGTAGCCATTATGACCGTGGACTATTTTCTTATGAATATAAAAGTCCGATTTCGTCGGAAATTTCATAGAGCAACAAATTAATGGTTTTTCTGTTCTTGTGTGCATTGCAGCTTGATGCCGATATAAATTATTAAGGCGGTCTGTCACATAGTAGGCGCAGTACTCGTATATCTTCAACCTGCTTTTCGTTCCATTTTGATAGACCTGCAAATGGAGAAAACATGTGACGTTGAAGTGCATTACGCTTAAAACTTTGACTGTTTACTTGACATACATAGCCATTATGACCGTAGACTATTTTCTTATGAATATAAAAGTCCGATTTCGTCGGAAATTTCATAGAGCAACAGATTAATGGTTTATCTTTTCTTGTGTGCATTGCAGCTTGATGCCGATATTAAGGCGGTCTGTCACATAGTAGGCGCATTACTCGTATATCTTCAACCTGCTTTTCGTTCCATTTTGAGAGAGAGCTGTAAATGGAAAATTCTTAAAATTAACCAACAATTTCTTCATAAGCTTTGCTGGCGAATTTTGTGCAAACTTTATAGTTGTAGCGTGGTACTTTTCTGGTTAGTTAGGCAAGAAATTATTTTAGATCCCTTTTTATTAAAATGTTTAATTGGCATAGGCCTGTTGCAATATGTAATGCTGCCAACATGCCGGTGATGTTTGAAAAGTATCAGTTTCAATTTTACTGTGTTGGTGTAGTCATCCTCACTTATTTGATAGAAGTACCGTACTATATGGATACATTTTAAATTGGTATAGTATTTTTAAAAGAGCTGAAATTACATTTCTTTGTTCTTGCAAATACGAAACCGGTCAAGGGCCTACTCTGGGATCCGTAACTCACAGATTAATACAGATGGTCAACTCGGCAATAATTACCTGATTAAATGTCCTGCACCGATAAGAAGTACAAATGTCAATACCAATTGTGATTGAATAAATGTTCGTTTTTGTTTAAAATTCTACCATTGTTAGAGTTATACAATTCGTGATTCTATCATAAAGAAGAGTGTTAAAATTACCCTAACGCTACAAGTATTGAGTAAAAATAACCTAGCAAAGTGGTTTCAAAACAAAAATACTTTTGGGAACTGACAAGCAAGTAAAACGTAGCATAAATCAACCACAGGAAGATTTGTGAAAAACTATAAACTTAAGCTGAATAGAAAACTCTACAAGAGCTTAACAAATTGTTGTAAAATCGTATTGAGTATTTATTTATAAGTTACGAATTCAATTCAATTTATAAATAAAATTAACGAATTTAATATTATACTGTTGTCATTTCTTAAGTTAGCATTACTCAATTCACAATCTGAAATAATTTGTTTTATTAAATTCCAGAATTTGTTTAAAAAATTTTCAAAATTAATTTTTAAAAAAATGATCCTAGCGTGATTATTAGAAGTTAGTGGTTGGTCAACTCCTCCTTAAAAGCACGGAATAACTAATACATGTATTAGTTATTCCGTGTTAAAAGGCTATTAGCGCCAAAGGAGACCACCAGATGGCATTGTATGGCACTAGTAGTTGTCTGGAATTGTTGTTTTTAAAACATTTAGAAGCTAAATTAAAGCAATTTTTTTATATTTTGTTTCATTTTACACAATCAAAAAATTAAATTCAGGGAATATAAAATACAGAAGACAATCTTGGAATTCAGAATATTTCTAAAAGTATTTTTTAATGTCCACAAACATTTTTTGTCATTACAATTTATATAAAACGTATTTAATTAATAATAAATATATTTTTTAAAATTATATTAAATTGTTAATTGTTGAACAATAATTTTTAACGTAATCATTAAAATAAAAAAATTTAATAAGTAAATAAAATAGATAATGAATAGCAAAACAATTGAAGGGCTGCCTGGAAAAACGTTGTGACAAATCAGCCGATAAGTTTGTAAATTAAGCGAAACAGAGAGGTAATCTAGGGTTGCCATCTCAAAAATCTGCCAACCAGGACATGATGCATGAAAACCCCGGATTTCGAAGCTTAACACCCGGACATGTAAACAGTGTTGTTTTTTTAAAGTTATAGCAAAATAAAAATTAGTTTTAATTGTTATAAATCAACTTACCTTAACTTATAGTTACAACTCAACACCGCTTTTTACACACGTCTTACACTGTCCGCTTAAGTTGTTTTTTTTTTTTAACTGAGACGAGAGGGGAGGGAAAAGAACGAGTCGGTTGATCGCGGCGCGGGTCGCGGGGGCGCGCGGTGGTTCAGTGGCGCGCTTTGGCGGTGACCGTTAACATGGGCTGTCAAAAACGCTCACCGGTGAGAGAACGATGACGTAATTTCTCACTGGGCTAACCGTCTTTTTCTCGGTGAGGACGGTTAGACTAACCGGTTAGGCATAGCAGCACTAACTGGCGTTTCTGACCGCGTGAGGGTTTTTGACCACAGCCATGGATGAAAGAAAAAGTTTTCCTTCATCCGTGCCGTAAATTTGAAAACTTTAGAACCCGGACTACAAATGAAACCCCGCCCGGACGCTCCCCGGACGCCCTCTAAACTAGGGCAAATCCGGGGAAACCCGGACGGATGGCAACCCTAGGTAATCCATCACAGGGCTTTATCTAGGGCAATAAATTCGTTTTTTTCCTTGCGAAATTCCGTGTTTTTCAAATGTAGTTCTATGGAAATCCAAGCTAGCTTAGAAAATAAAATGTCGATTTTCTCGAAATCAACAACGTGTCACAAAGTTTTTCCGGGCAACCCTTCAATTAACACCAATAGAATTATCACCAAATTAGTAAAATTTGTAGATATTTTAATATACATGTATTTAGATCCTGTTTACACGGTGTCAGCATGTGACTGCTTTGCTGCAATGTGGAAAACTCATCGCTTCTAGAATTTACTATATAGAAGAATTGTTGTAACACTCCGAACAGCACACGAGGTTATGCATCCAAACACCCCAAAACATGTTGTCTAAAATACGACTGGGCAATGTTGGTTACCTTATTAACAAAATTGATACACAGCATTGATGGGGTAAATGTGGAAAATATGGTAAAGATCATTGTTATACAAGTGCAATGTGGGTTTGTGCACTATGATTTTGTTTTCTAAAGTACCATACAAAAATTTTGATATAGAAATTATAAATTATCATAGATATTTTGTTAAAATTTTAATAATAAACTATAACTTATCCTTTTATTATAATACTTAAATTATAAGAATTATTTTACATCGAAAGCGTAGTAAATCGAAAGTATAGCGAAGATGAGAGATAGGTGGGAGGAGTCGTTTTGGCTGCAGGGTGCAGAAGACATTTTTCGTAATTTTCGCTTTGCTCCCTCCCCTGTTATGAGAAAATTGAATTTTAGAAACGGCTCTTGTAGAAAATTTAATGTACTTTCATGCAGTATCAGGGTTTTTGTTGATAACATGTATATTTTTCGAGTTGTAGGGGGTGAGAGTGGGCGTTTTTGACATTTTCGCAGAAGGGCCAAAAAGTCGCTGTTGTTCAGAGCGCTCTAGCGCGGCAATACCGCTCATCAGAAAATCAAAGTTGACTAGTGCATTTTATAGGAAATTTTGTCTGCTTTAACTGTGTATAGAGTGTTCATCTTCGAAAAACCCAAGTTTTCGCGATATAAGCGAAAAACTGAAAAAAGTGCGAAAAATTTGAGGTGTTTTTGCGTTTTTCGTTGTGAAGCCGACCTCCTACAAGGAAGCAAACGTGAAATTTAGATTTAGCACCCCAAAAAACATATAGAACCGCTCAGGAAAAAAAAAACTTTCGCAATTTGTTACGAAAACGGCAGTTTTGAACACTTATTGACTGGATTAAAAGAACGCTGTGCGGGCTTGTGAAAGTTACACTGTCCATTTAGGCTGCTTCTAAAAACTCTCTCCAGTCGCGATCGAGCGTAAACGTTCATGATCAACGCGAGCACTGCATCTAAAAATGACAGAGCGCTCGTCACTGGCGCCTCTAAAAACTCCCCGATCTCATCGTCGTGTTGGGAACGCTCAGGATCAAAGTGATCTTATTTCCATTGTGATCACTTCGCGTTGCCTCGCTCACTTTCACTGCTTTCGTTTTCATAACTTTCGCAATAATGGCCGACAATGAAAGCATATCCCACCTCGAAGTCCGTTTCCAATGCGGTTTATAGTTTTGTAATGAATCTGAAAGCACAGAACAGGTCAAGATACACGGTAGGGGCGAAGGAGCTGAAGATAAAAGCGAAGATTGTTTTATATATTTTAATTTTTTAATTTTCCTCTTAGGTTTCGAATTTTGTTTAAAGTTTCGTTTTATCGTACGTGCACTCTCGTACGTAGATTTTTTAACTCTCGTATTTATTGTCATAAAAGAATAAATGCATTGAAATCTAATAAATCCCCATCAGATTATAATAATGGACAATAAAAATAAATAATTACGATTAAAACAGAAAGTTTGAAAGCGTAACGAGTTTCTGTGGCGGTTACATCTTATTTACTGATCGGGCTGTTATCTCGTTGCCCTTGGCGCTATCAAAAAATTTCATGAGCGGGTGAATAGAGCGGGCGCGATCAGGGGTAAACGATCACGTGATTGAAAATGAGCGCTCGAGAGTTTTTAGAAGCACCCTTAGTTTGCTGGTTTCCTAATTGGTGCCAGCTCTTCACTAAGATTGTCTCAATCAAGTGAGATTGGAAGGGCTTTTCGAGCTCTTACCAACATATGTGTCGATCAATTCAGTCGTCTACTGTCAACAAATCGCCCAAAAAAAATATGAACTAAGAAAATTCAAAAAAAAATTTATAAATTAGTAATATATAAAACACATTTTCAAAAAAAGACACGCATTATCTTTATATGAGAGATATATTCAAAATTAGAAGGAAAATACATGTAGGTGAAAGAGTAAAAATTTACACTTGTTATTGTAATTTGTATTAAAAAAAAGTGGAGGGAGGAAATTTGATTTATCAGGAATTATTAAAAACAAATTTTTTTAAGTGCAATTTTTGACAAAAAAGAAAAAAAAAACATTGAAAACGAGGTCTCACCGAGATTTGAACTCGGATCGCTGGATTCAAAGTCCAGAGTGCTAACCATTACACCATGAGACCACTATATCGGCTATTTTGTGGAATATTGTCATAGGAATTCTTACTTCGATCATTAAAAGCCGGTTGACATCTAAATTTTTTTTCCCGGCACATTTATCTTTTATGCACTACAGAGTATTGCTTCATTTCTAAAAGGAAAAAATATGTGTTTATCTATACACGAAAATAAAGCCTATTCCTGCAGAAATCTCCGCCCCTCACCCTCCCCCCACCCCACACACACATTCTTTGTCATATAAGAATTCAGTTTGCTTTTCAAGTCAGTAATTTGACCATTTTGAAGGACTGAATTTACAACTGATGATTAAATCCTGTCAGCACGAGCCGCTGGTACGTACTTTTATTCATTTATTAGTGGAATTTGATGCCCATCTGGAAAAGTTTTTGATAAGCGATCTAGGGGATCCAACAGACAATATTGATTATTATTTAGATTTTAAATTAAATTAAATTAAATTAAATTAAATTAAATTAAATTAAATCTTTAATCTGACATAGGCAGAAAAGGGGCAGAACCCAACAGCAATAGCCAGGGCGGGAAGCCCCTTATTACAAACATAAAATGCAAAATCAAGACGAAACATCAGATTGGTGGAAAAAATTAATTATTTTACAATAGAGACTTTGACATGAATTAAGATATAAAATACGGTGTTTCTATTACGACGGTATTAAGGTTTTGTACAAATGTGGGTTTAAATTTATTGTTGACAGGCTTTTGTGTAGCGAGTGTGGAATAACCCCAGTGGCAGAAAGAACGATAGGAACAATGTGTACTCTGTTAATTCCCCAAAGGCGTTTTACTTCGTATGCAAGATCTGTATATTTAGTGATTTTTTCAGTGTATGTCTTTTGTGAATTGTGTGTGTTGGGGATGGAGATGTCAATTATGTAAGTCACTTTGTTTTGCTTTTCTACTAGTGTAATAATGTCTGGTGTGTTATGAGGTTTAGTTTTGTCAGTGATTATACTCTGTCAAAATATAGTTTATGTGTGGTGTTCTCTAAGACAGTGTCTGAGATATATTTTTATATGGAGTATGAATGTCCCTTAGCTTGTGTATCTTAGCTAGATGTTGATGTATGATATTGGCTACCTGGTTATGTCTGTGTAAATATTCTGTCTGCCTGAGTATTTTGCAACTGGATATGACGTATAGATGGTTTCTTCTGCGATATGGCATTTCCTGCAAGACCCATCAGTTGAATCTTTGATGATATATTTTCTGTAGCTTTTTGTGATAATAAACTGGTCTTGTATGGCAATCATGGTTCCTTCAGTTTCCCCAAAGAGACTCCCTTCACTCAACCAAAAATTCGACGCTTTTTTGTCGACGTGCGGCTGGTTGAGGTCGGAAGGATGTCTACCGTGGAGTTGCTTTCCAAGCCATGATTGAAGTTTAGTGCATGTTATGGGTGTTCAGATTCAAAGGGGTGTATTTTGTATCAGCCATGCAGACTGCTTTGTGAAATGGTGAGGTGTGTTGTTTAGAGTAAAAGAATTCCCTGAGTGACTGAGTCTGTTTCTGGTGTAGATCTATTATATCAATAAAACCTCTGCCTCCCTCTGAACGAGGCAGGGTGAGTCTTTCAATAGCTGCGTGTGGATGGTGCTTTCTGTGCTTTGTAAGCAGTTTGCGTTGTTTCCTTTTAAGTCCCTCAAGATCTGTGTGTGTCTACTATATGACTCCAAAAGAGTAAGAGAGTATTAGCGTGGCATAAGTATTGATGGCCTTGATTAAATTTCTGGAATTTAAATGTGTTTTAAGTATTGCCTCTAGCCTATGAAGATATTGTTTAGTGAGTGAAGGGAGTCATACAGAATCTTTATGTGTTTGTGCTCCAGAAACTTGGCTTGCTCAAATCCTAGACATTTATAAAATTCCATAGCAGCAATGTGATCTGGTTCTTCTAATGTGAAGCCCCCTTCCCTGAGTACTCCATTTTCAATGTGAATGGTTTTGCATTTGTCCAGCCCAAATTACATGTGTATGTCTTTTGAAAACGTTTGTGTAATGTCAAGTAATTGGTGCAATTGTGTTTGTGTGGAGGCGTAAATTTTCATGTCGTCCAGGCATGTTCTAGAGATTCAGGTCCGAGGAATATGCGGGACACTGCTAATGCACAATATCCTCAGGTTCCTGAACCTCAGGTACCCTCGTCGCTCTGTATGCATAAGCATTGGGCGAGTGAAAGCGCGATTCGATAGCGCGCTTTCCCTGAATGTCGAACAGCGCACCCAAGTAATTAGAGGTAGTTAGCTCACTCGACCACCATTACAGAGCTCACTTGTATAGCATGCTACTAGAGAGAGAATTTTTATCGTGCTTATTAAAATCTTCGCGAAAATGGCTAAAATTAGAAGAAATGGAAAGAGCAGTGCTAGATTAGTATATGCAAGTGCGATGGAAGGCTATTATTACCAATATTTCGAAGAAATTTTAATATTTATATATCGAAAGAGCATAATGATGCTTCGTCCCGTCAAGAGAGGGCGATATAAATGAAGCTGGCAACATGTGACAGAACAGCGACTCGCAAGGAGATAACACGGGATTACACATGTTTCTAGCTTCATTTATATCGCCTCTCTTGACGAGAAGAGACAACATTGTGCTCTTTCGACTTATAAATATTAAAATTTCTTCGAATTATTGGTAATAATAGCCTTCTATTAAGCTTCTAATAAAGGGGTCATAAATTTTCCAAGATTTATAATATTTAATTTTCAATATTTTAATTCACAAACTTCATAGCGGGTGGACAGGAGGGACGGTAAATTCACACAAAAAAAAATTCTATTTGATCATTAGTCGATAATACGTTATCTCGTTAGTACGTTTAAATCTCTCAGTCCCTTGAAAAACGTAATAACGAGATTCTACTGTATTAAAATTTAGAAGGAAAATGCAAATAGGTGAAGGAGTAAAAATATACAATTATTATTGGAATTTGTTTTAAAACAGTGGGGAGAAAGGAAAGTTGTTTTATCAGGATTTATTAAAAACCAATTTTGTTAAAATGTAATTTATAACTTTTTGCTCCAAACAGATAAAAAAAAAAAATTGAAAACGAGGTCTCACCGAGATTTGAACTCGGATCGCTGGATTCAAAGTCCAAAGTGCTAACCATTACACCATGAGACCACTGTTAATGTATTTTGTGTGGAAGATCGTCATAGGAATTCTTATTTCGATCATTAAAAATCATCTGACATTTACATTTTTTTCCGCTAAAAAAAAATCCTGAAAAGTTGATACAGCCGAGTTGATATAAAAAAGTTTATATAAAAAAATCGTTGATGGTCATATTTCTGAAAACAAAATTTGAAAAAGTTAATCCGTTTTCAAGTTATCGTGCAAACGGCGGACGGTACAGGCCAAGCGCGCGTTCCTTTAAGTAGTTTTTTGTCTAAAGCTCCTAATAAAGTGAAAACGGATAGACTTCAGAATATTTTACGGGAGCGTCATTTGAGATGCCTAAATTCTCCGCCAAGGACAGTAAAACTTTATACATTGTTGTTTTGATGAACTTCAACTTAATCAGCAGGTAGTATTGCTTTCTCGAACCCTAATGCACGTTTTGCATCTGTTTGGTTTGCTTTCCACTAGACCATTGAGAAGAGTCGTTTTTTATCGATTTTATCTCATTCTTCCTTGAAGGCAGTTTTCAGTTCCTGTAACGTTCGGAAACGGGGATTCCTTTGTGCTACCGTCTAGCGAGAGTGTCCCAGGCATGTTCTAGAGATTCAGGTCCGAGGAATATGCGGAACACTGCTAATGCACAATATCCTCAGGTTCCTGAACCTCAGGTACCCTCGTCGCTCTGTATGCATAAGCATTGTCGTCCATGAACACAAAGACTAAACCAACTGCTCCACGGAAAAAGCGAACGTGGCTCAGATGTATCTCTGTGCAATCTCCATTCTGAATTGTGGCACACGTTATTCTGCAATCGATATGTGCTCTACGGACAGGAATTTGACAATACGGTTCTCCAATACCTTACACGTAAATTCGCTTTAATGATCCACTTGATTTCACTGAACCACAGCTCAGAATACATTTGCTTTTTGTTCCAATTGCACAACAGCGTTCCTCTTCAGTGTTTTGCTAGGCCTTGTATGCGAACACGTATGTTCATTAGCAATGTTCAAGCAGTGCAGATCATGAACTATTTCTCCGAGACCTCCACTACCATTTTTCCTTTACCAATGAGCGATCTTTCCTAATTACAAATTGTTCAAGTATACTTTAAGAAAGAATACGAATTAATTATTAATTAAATATTTAATTATTCTAAATATGCTGCTTATGCTTATTTATGTTAATTAAAATTTAACTAGATGAATCCCGTCAAAATTTGACGGTAAACAACCCATCTCCATCTCTTTAATTAAAAATCTATTTGCCTGTATTGTTGTTTATTGTTATCGTTGTTAATTGTTTATTGTTGATCATCAATGCTAGCAAAATTGTTGACTGTGACGTCATTGTGGAGAGGATTGTTTGATTTGCCAGCGTAAGCAATTTTGAATTGTAAATTACCGCTAATTAATACGAGTAGTAATTATGTAGACAAAAACTAACTTTGACAAATCTACAGACTAAGATCTTTCATTTTAGACGAAAATGAAGTTTAGAGATACAGTAGTTTTCTCCAACGAAATGTCGAAAGAATCACCCTTGTAACTTAATATATATGTTACTGTGAAAGACCGAAACCAGGTAAATGTCGACATCCTCCAGTAAATGACAATAATCACCAAGTCGCTTTGTGTATGTCCGAAATATTTGCCAAATCTCATCATTTCTCACTTACACCGATGAATGTCGACAATCAATGCACTGATGGTGAATGTCGAAAAATACCATATTTCCATTCATTTTAATTCAAACAAAATAAAAATGTACAAGTAGGCTAGGTAACTCTAATAAAACATGAAATAAGACCAAAAATGAAATTCGTATAATTTAACGTTTAACAATCTTATTTATTTATTTTACTTTAACATGACCCATTTTATTTGTTGCAACAACTTAAACTACTATAGCACTTTGAATGGCACAGGACTTCTTTGCTTTTATAGCTGCATTTAGCCGTTGAACACTTCTGTTTGCAATTTCAGCGTGTATAGCCTTGTCCTCCACTTTTCGAATTAGCTGAAGCTACTTCTCTTAGCGATACTTCTTGGGTAGAAATGTCATCCAGGGAAAGTAACTTTTCTTTACAAATTACGAACTGATTACGGGTAAAAAGCTGCTTGAG
>JAHWFO010095468.1:0-25644 GCA_023313115.1 Rhysida immarginata | reverse complement strand
ATAATAATAATAATAATAATAATAATAATAATAATAATAATAATAATAATAATAATAATAATATCATTTTCAAAAACATTTTGTGTGTTGAACAGTGGTAACTATGTATGTGCCGTAATGGCTGGTCCCTGGAAAGTATATGTAACGAATTTTGAAGCTTCTCAGCTTTATCCCAATGCTGCACCAGTTTCAGAATACCCTGCTCATAGAACTTCATTGGCTGTGAATAAAGCCAATGGTGCACGGCAGATTTGAATTCCTCGTCAGTCTCAAACTTCTGATCACCGTGCAGTATTTTTCTCAAAACAATCGATTAAATGAAATCTTAATATCATCATTGTTCTGCTCATTGTGTAAGCACGTAACGATTTTCCATTACTTTATTGTAGGGATACAAACCGAACCTCGCAGTGCACGAAACATCGATGTTTTGAATTCGATAACATTAAAACTATCCATTTCTCCATAATGCGTGACATCCTGCATCAATTCATAAAGAGAAATAAATTATTTTCGATGATGTGTTGCGCTGTTCACTACAGCGGACAATGCTGCTAATCTAAAGTGCAAGAAAACCATCAGATCATTGACAATTCATTTACGTTGGGAATACTGATTTAGACACTGCATGTAAAATTCGTATTTTCACCATATGAGTGTAAATTGCATCATTGAAAACAGGAATTTCCTAATCTGGTGCCTTTTAATTCATTTCTGATATACGTCGAAATACGCTTAGGAGAATATTTTAAAATCGTCTTCCCTATAATAGCATGGGAGAGTTGCACTACTCATATTTCTCGGTATAGAACGTGTACAAAAAATGTGATAAATAAAATGATGTATACACATTGAAGGTTTTATAAGATTTTTTTTATCATGACTTTTTAATAAAAGTAGAAAAAGTACGTGGGCGTTTTGAAAAGTAATGCCTCCATGGCTGTAACTTTTTTTTATTAGATAACCGATTTTCAAAATTCTTTTTGTACCTGATACTTACATTTACTATCTAGGGGGCTATGGCACTAGTCACTTTTTGCAATAGTCCACGTCTCTATCCACGCATTGCGCCAACGCGTGACTAGTCGGGTGAGTCCATCCGTGAGAAATTCCGGGATTGTTCTCGTTACCAGGATTGAATGGCAGCTTTCACCTCGTCGTCAGAACGCCTGAAATGATCGGCCTCGGTGGCTCAGTGGTTGCGTGATCGCCTCTGATGCCCGAGGACGCGGGTTCCACCCCGGTCGAGGACGACGAGGATTTTTCAGGGGGAAAAATCCTGAGATCACGCACTTCCTTCAGAAGGGAAGTAACGCCGTTGGTCCCAGAGACCATCAATAAGAAGACATGGCATTAGCTCATTTTACGTGTAATGCGCATTTTCCACGCGCAGATCCTGTTTCATAAGTGATATCCAGATGGCGCTGCGGGTGATGACATATTGGTTTCAATAAAAGTGAAAATGAAAATTGGAAACGACCGTTAAGTTCGTTAACGTGTGTCTGACATGTCGAGCAGTGGGTATTCCATAGTGAAGTGCACGCTGGAGATATAGTGGTTTTTGATCTTGAAACGTTGAATCGTCAATGGAAGCATCGCCAGTTTTATCTGAGCACGTTTTCTGCAGCGTTTTAGTAAAAATATCTGCCATTTTTACTAAAATATCAGAGCAATGGTGCGCTCCTATACTTTGTTGGGATGATGCGCGTGCAGGATGCACGTGATAGACAATTATTATTAGGCTCTCCTAAACGAAAGGATTTCTTTTTTAGCAGGGAGCTTATTAAGGCTGCGTCTAGAAAGAACCGCCAGGCGAATATTCGCCACTGCTCGCGCCTACTTGAGCCCCAGCCCGTCTCAAAAGTCACCAACCCATTTAAAAATTTTCAACCCGACGTGCGCATGGTAGACAGAAAGTCGTCTCAAAAGTTCCTTCTTCTCCATCGCGAGTAACCACTTGACACCCTGGTCATTCGCCGGTTGGGGCGGTTGTTTCTTGAGCCGTAGCCTACGCTGATAGAAGAGCGTTTGTTTCTTAACGCTCAATATTTAACAATCAATATTTTTTTCGTTTGTTGAAAACAATGAAGGTTACATTGTTGTTTGGACTAAGATGGTCAGGTGACTTTTTCGCTTCAGGGCCTGTTTATCTAGCTGGCCTTGTGCGAAGTCCATACTGCTGAGGTATGGGCCAAGGGGCACAGTCAAACTGGCGCGTGTCTGAAAGAACGGACCACAATGGAGACCGTTTGTGCGCATGCGTTTCCTTTGAGTGCAACTAAAACCTGATCTCACTGATCAAAGCATGCAGGCCAGCCAACACCACTATGGAGATTTGGTATGAAATCTCATTGTTTTCTCTCAATGAAATGCAAATTTTTATATATTTTATTGTTTATAAATTTTTATTAAAGATGTGTTTCAGGTATATAAATGTATATATAAAGGTATATATAAGTTTTCACTGAAGTCGTTTTTTTTTAAATTTAAATAAAAATGAATAAATTTTTAATTTTAGTATTTATTTTTAATTTATTTTTTAATTTTCAGTTGGGATATATGTGTTCCCAACTTAACGTATTTTTATAATATTTTGTTAATTTTTTAAAATTTGTTAAATGATGTATTGCAGATATATAAATGTATAAAAGTTTTGTATATAAGTTTTCGCTGATGTCGTGTCCATATCATGAATAATTATAAATAAGAACTGAAAATAATCTGTCAATATTCGACAGAGCATTCAACCAAGAAAGGACTTCTTAAATTTTCGCTGAAATAAACATCAAATTTAATCCGTAATATATATTGATAAATCTTTAATTTTTTTATATTTTTTAACACACGCACGCACAATATAAAAAATTACATAGATCCAGCTGGGACTAAGCAATATTAGCATAATGATGGAAAAAAATCCAAAACTGGAACAAAGATTTACAAGAACCTAGAAATTAATAATTTCTCATTAGTTTTGGGTTAGGTTTATTTATTTATATGTTTTACTGACAATGGCTGATAAAATGAATGCTTAAGTTTTAAGCATGGTCTATAGATATACAGTAAATAAATTAATATCATATTTTTTTTTTTTTTTTTTACTAAAGTCTTTGGCGAGATGTTAGATTTTTTTTTAAATAAATATGCGAGTACAACTTCCAAGATTGCCGCTGTTCATTTTTTTGAAAGGTGAAGACTTTTATAAAGTTTGGTATATTTACCATGTATCTACTTACAGAATTTAAAGGAAAGTTTATATAAAAAGTGAGAAAGCATAGTTGTTTTTAGTTTAAAATTCGATGCTTAAAAATATAAAAAACAAAAATGCCGCGTTGCAATTATAGACATAGACAACATCCTTAAAAGAGGTGAATGATGTTGGCGCTCTTCGACTACAGATGGTGCTGAGTATAACCATAGCCCCCTAGACTATCGATTATCAATTATAGACTATCGACTATCAATTATAGACTATCTAGGGGGCTATGGTATAACTTACTTTTTGATTCACCCTCGTATTATCTTCTGTCAACAAACAAAATAATCATTGATCTTTAAACAAAATTAATTTTTATTATGCCTCATGATTGAAGATGCGGTTACAAGCATATGAAACTTAGATGAGCAGGTGTCTTTATGAGATAACATTTCTTTCTTGCCTCCAAATGGACAATCGCATATGGAACAATGCACCCTATTGGGTATGATATCTGGACGCTTTCGCCTAATCTTTTTTGCGATCTGTTGACCGAAATTCAACACGGGCGGGGAATGAAGGAGATTAGGAAGAAGCTCTGCATTATCCATTAGTTTTGATGGTGTGGAATAAGCGCCTACGACGGAGACATCTACGTTACAATTGAAATTGTTTTGAAAATCTAAGGGAGCTAAAAATTTTCTAGGTCGGCCCTGAACAAAAAACGGAAAAGGAAATTATATTGAATCTTACTGAATAATCTATACACTGTTTGAATAAATTTCAAAAAGTACTGTTTTTATCATCAGTAATCATTTACTCACCCTTTTCTTTTTCGTGTTTGCCATGGCTGGCGTATCAATCACACTGTCTGGCAATAAACCCTGAAAAATATAACTTCTAAGTAGTGTATATGTTACCGGCAATGTGTGAAAAGCAGATATTGTATAGAATGCCTAGGTATATCTATAATGGCTGACGTTTTTAGGCGAAGTATAAAATATCTGTTTTTTGTGATTATGTTGCATACGGATGACAATGTCCGCCGCCCTCTTCATATTTTCCAATTCTTTGGCATAGAAGGTTGAAACTCAGAATGTAGCTTACCATAGGCATATCCTACATCGCTATTTAATTTGGTTTTGAAGGGCCCACTGGGGTCAGATTGACGGGGGTGGAAGTTAGCGGGGACCGAGTGATCTACATGGTACTTGGGCTTCCACTACCTTCCTCCACCCTCCCCCCCCCCCCCCCCCCCCCCCATTAATTTCTTGTTTTTTTCTGCCTTAGCTTACAAAGGTGAGTATACAATTCAGTATTATGATGAGTAATATTCTTATCCTTGGGTGAAAGATTTTCAGTGGCCAAAATCAGCCTCATGAAATACGTCAAATAATCCAGAATAGCGTTGACATAAACATGAATAGCGCTGACAGCTTTTTTAATAGAATACATCTTACGTTTGTTCTCTACCAGTATTACATCATAGCGTTTCAGTGGCCAATACTGCCGTGTTTCCTTCTTAGTAATCGTCTTAGCCTTTTTCACATCGTTCACTAATTTTTGGTAATTATTGGTGGGTAACAGGGATATTCTATATTCTGATCACTGACTCATTTAGAATGCCTAGGAAATGAATGAAATACAAACTATGAGAGGAGATCAAAAAGTAAGTTGCACTTCCACGGTATGGCCATTTATTACACCACCTATACAAAAGCAACACGGCTAGAGCGGCATACAATGTAGGTTCACTTTTCCACAGTCCCCAAGAGACCCTAAACATTTATCCGAACGATCAACCAACTTTTCGATTCCGGATGCATAGAAATCTCCTCTAGCGTTTTGTAACCACACGGTGACAGCCGCTTTCACCTCCTCATCGTTTCGAAATCGTTGTCCACCGAGTTCCGTTTTCAGCTTACCGAAAAGATGAAAGTCGCATGGCGCTAAGTCGGGACTGTATGGAGGATGTTGCCAAACCTCTCACTTGAATCGCTGCAGCAGTTCTGGCCTTATGAGGTGTTGCGTTATCGTGCAACAAAATCACACCACTTTACAATTCCTTGCCGGGAAATTGCACGCTCTCCATATACAGCAGTGATTTCACGATGAATGTCCGTGCAATTCACCCGTTTGACCCATAGAAATCGAACTGCTGCTCGCACCTCAAGTTTAGAGTGGACATCCAGTTGACGCGCCATTGCTTTTAGCCCGCTAGTCACACAAAACACGACGGGAAACCACAGCAACCGTCCTATCCGACGTCTGCGCAGTTAATGTCCCTTTCTCCGCTTTGCCCAAGATTGTGACACACAGAGCGCTCCTGCGGCGAGTTAGTGCAACTTACTTTATGATCTCCACTCGTATTTCATACCTTGCCTACAAACTTTATTCATTTATATATTCCCTAGGCATTCCATACAATGACAGATTTAACACATTGCCGATAACATATATACAGAGATTCCTAAAAAGAAGACAACATTGTTGTCATTTTAGATCTTTTTATTGGATATTTATTGTTTTTTTATCACAACAAACAGGCAGTATCAAATGTTGGCAATACTGATTACTATCCGAACATGACGTCTGTACAAGAAAAAGTTCAGAGAGCACCTACACTGACTGGCCAGTTTATTAGGAACACCCATGACTATGCAAATCCGTTGGCATAGCATTTACTACGTATCAGTTGGTCACGTGACAGTCGGTATTAATATAAAGCGAGAACACACCCGTCAACTGCAAGTGGTTTAACCATCACCATGGGGAAAACAAAGGATCTGAGCGATTTCGAACGCGAGATGATAGTTGGTGCCCGCGAGGTGGACTGAGTATTTCCGAAACCGCATGTCTTCTAGGCTTTTCCCGAACAACCATTTCAACGGTTTACCAGGACTGGTTAGAAACCAAAACACAACCAAATTTCTATTGTTCGTGCGAAAAGAAATGTCAGACTCGTCAACTAACCGTGGAATACAACACTGGACCGCAGAATAACATCTCTGAACGCACTACACGCCGTACATTGGCAAGAATGAGCTACAACAGTCCGGGTACCTTTGATCTCCACCCAAAACCGCAAAAACCATCTCCAATTTGCCCGTGATCACCAACACTGGACCGTCGACGACTGGAAGAAAGTCTGCTGGTCGGATGAATCCCGTTTCCTATTGCACCATGCAGATGGCCGACGCAGAATTTGGAGATAACAGCAGAAAGTGATAGAACTCTCCTGTCTGGTTTCCACTGGCATACTCATGATCCGCTGATACCTGTAGAACAACCCCTTAATGGTCAGGGCTACCTGAACATTGTTGCCGACCACGTTTATCCCTTCGTGGTTACTGTGTTTCCCCAATCGGAAGGATACTTCCAGCAGGACAATGCTCCGTGTCACAAAGTTCGTATCGTCATGGAATGGTTCTAGGAGTACGATAATGAATTCAACTTACTCCTCTGGCCATCACAGTCCCCGGGTTTGAACCCAATCGAACATCTTTAGGATGAGCTGGAACGAGTTATTAGAAGCATGGATCCACCACCATGCAATAAGCATTAACTGGGAGCAGCTGTTGCATCTGCATGGACAAACATCACGGAACAATACTTTCAGCGGCTAATTGAATCCATGCCAGGACGAATTCGAGCTGTTATACTTGCTAGGGGTGGCGCAACATAGTATAAGGGGGGTGTTCCCAGTAAACTGGTCACTCAGTGTATCTCCGAAACTAATGGACGTACGTGCACTTAAATTGGAATGATTTACGGGCTATGTGCTCTCAGTAAACCTTCCAATTTTCGTGGAGGTTGATGGCATACCAGCCGAGATGCGAACAAAAGTCGTGTGCGCTCTCTCTCCCACGATGTATTATAGTTCGCGGAATTTAAGTCAACTTCAGTTCAGTGCAAGTTTAGACAAATTTAAGAAAGGTAAAAAATTAGGTAATATCACAAAATGTTGGTCTTTTTTTTTCTTCGGAAACCCTGTTTTAATTCATGCAGCAATATTATCCATATACCTCATTAGCGTTCTCTTCATCCTCACTGACTGATGTCTCATGTCCATATGAGATCATATGCCTGGTAAGGTTGGATTTGTTACTGGTGCGATAGGTGCACCCAGGACGATGATGAGGTTTCTCTCCGTTGTGAACAAACATGTGACGCTGAAGAACTGCACTGCGCTTAAAACTTTGACCACAAATTTGGCACACATATCCCCTATGACCGTGGACTATTTTCTTGTGGATATAAAAGTCCCATTTCGTCGGAAATTCCACACAGCAACAGATTAAAGGTTTATCTGGTCTTGTGTGCAATGAAGAGTGATGCCGAAATAAATTACTAAGGCGGTCTGTCTCATAGACGCAATATTCGCACTTCTTCCACCTGCTTTTCGTTCCATTTTGAGGGGCAGCTGCAAATGAAAAATTCATAAAATTAACAGAAAATTTCTTTATAAGCTTTGCTGGCAAATTAAATGCATACAGCAGTAGCGTGGCACTTTTCTTGTTTATTAGGCAAGAAATTATTTTGGATCCCTTTTTATTAAACTTTTAAATAGGTATAATAGTTTTAAAAAAGTTGAAATTACATTTCTTCATTCTAATGCCCGGCTCACGCATGCGCATTACACCCAAGACCAACTAGAAATAGGTCAAGTGCCGCGGCCGGCAAATAAGCTCTCAGCGAGGTTAGGCTCATCCAATCACGTTCGACTACTGGAGCACGTGATCAAAAGAATGATGGCGGATCACAATTTTATAGTGAAATAGAATAAAGAGAATGCACTTTATTTTGTAAATGTGAAATTATAAATTGCTATGGTCATTTAACTTTTTACATCGTCAAATAGATATGTTTGGTTAAATTTTATTTCGATAATTCAGTTGGAAATTAGCAAATTTTAGAACAGAAACGTGATCACGAACTTGGTTTTCGATCGCTTCGATTGGAAATACAATTACATTTCAAAAGTTTAGAAACTTCGCTTAAGCAAGACCGTGACAACTTGTTTGTGTTGATTGGCAATGGAAAAAAAAAACCACTTGGAAATTCGGAAGAAATTTTAACTCAGCACCAATATACCAGCTTTAACATAGGTTTTTATTTTTTTCAATTGTTTGCAAAATGAAAGAGAACTGTTTTTTTGAAATTTGTATAGCCGTTTCAAAAGTTTAGAAATTCCCTTCTTTTAATGGACTTGTCTTTATTCTGAGAGCATTAAAATTTAACTACTGACTTTAATATTCGTTCAGAGCGACCTGAGTTGTTTTTGATGCAACAAAATGGGGAAGAAAGCTCAACTTTCTATCCAGGAAAAGATCCGAATTAGAAATTAAGCGGACGTCCAAGGTGCACTTCAAAACGTGATATTGGAATTCTGAAACGTATAGATCAGAAAGATAGATTCAGTTCGTCTGCCAGATTTGCATTGAAATGGAGTGCCGAAATAAACAAAAACGATTTCAAAGACCACAACATGGAGAAGAATAGGAGAGATTGGATATAAGGCAAGAGTCCCAAAGATTAAGCCATCATTATCTAAGAAGCAACGAAAAGTTCGAGTTAAATGGGCGAAACAGCACCGCGATTGGTTTATTCAGGACTGGAACCAATGTGGAGTGATAAAGCTGTGTTTTGTTGTGAGTTTGGTGATAAAGGAGGACGAGTTTACAGAAAGCAATGTGAAACTTTCCATCCAGATTGCATTCAGAAGCGTGTGAAGTTTCCCCAGCAAGTAATGGTTTGGGGGTGCATTTGTGCTGCAGGTACTGGCGAACTGTGCATCTTAAATTCAACAGTAAACGCAGACGTCTACTCCGAGGTGCTTGAGCATTTTCTGGTCCCAAGTATTGAACACCTTTTCGAGGATCATGACTTCCTCTCCCAAGAAGATAACGCGTCTTCTCACTGTGCCAGAATTGTTAAGGACTGGTTTAGACGAAATAATATTGACGTGATGAAATAGCCACCAAATTCTCCTGATCTTAGTCCTCTTGAGAATATTTGGCGTTTGATGAAAAACAGACTACGACAAGTGGACACTGCAAATAAGGGTGATCTTAAGAAAGAACTTCTAAACGTGTGGAAAACCATTACTCCTGAAGAATGTACGAAATTAGTAACATCAATGCCACGAAGAATAAATGCTGTAATCAGAACCCTGCATATGTCCGTTTTTATTTTATACAAACTACCTTCAGGCACCAGACTAACTGTGCGAGATTTGGCTATTATTGGTTTTGACGTGATGACGTTACAATGGTGACTGATAAGGGAGCTACGCTCGTTTTGCTCGCTCTGCTCCAATAAATAAAAATAGTAAATTTTAAAATTTTAAATTAAAGTTTTCTTTTAATTTTATTAATAACAATTAATAATGTCTAAAAAGAATAATGCATCTGTTACGTATGGAAAATACTATTTAATTACTGTTAATTGAGTTTATTATATAAATATAGAAAAAATAATTTTCAAAATAATTATAATTAGCCTACAAGTTTTGCATATTGCTTTATTCGTTTTTCACATAGAGTCCTATTTTATATATTCAACAAACTATCAAAAAACATACTGTTTAATATATTTAAGAAATCAAATCAAACAAATTGTTTTCCCCATGAAATATTTAAAAAATGAAACGATGCTAAATGATTGTGAAAAGGTACTAAAGCATTATTAAAAAAAAACTAAAATAATACTGAATTGTCATATCAATTCTGTTATTCATGCTTTTACTCAGACTTTTGTTACAATAAAGATCTGCTTTATGAATTTTAAAAAAAGTTTTAAATTTCAAACAGAACCTAAAATTTTAAATCCTGGTAATTTCCATATTATTCACTGAAAGCGTGGAATGAGTTGCCTTATGCGGTCATAAATATTTAAATGTTCCCATGAATCACGTATTATAAAATAGTTATATAATAAGCCTATAATAATAGTTAAACTTGAAATTCAGGGTGGGATGGCGGGATTCTCGCCCAAAATTTTAAAATCGCTCCCAAAATAACTTTCAGGAGGGGAGTTTCCCCACCCATGACATTTAATCATATTAAAAGTTTTTATGATTTTTTTTTTAATTTTTATTTCTCTGTATCTTACAATATTAGTTTTCTCAATAAAAGTTTGGACACTATCACACTTTTCCGTCCGTAAATCATTAGATTTGGGTTTAACTTGTCATCAATCAGTATTGTTGAATATTTTCAGAGAGATTTAACTTTTGAACCAATGGAATTTCCTAATTCCAATCGTCACCGTTGCGATATCGTCAAGAGAAAAATAATAAAGTAATAAGAATTTATTGGGTAGCTCATAGATTAGCATTATGTTTAGATGCTTCAAAATCATGTCCAGAGATTGCTAAATACCAAGACACACTAAAATCCATTTTCATATATTTTAGTAGTATTTAATTTTTTGTTTATTGAAATATAAGAATTTATTACATTTATTTTTTGACTGAGTTTTTGTTATTTTATTATTCTTAACACATTTATGTACAAAACTTAAATTAAAATATGTTGAAAAATCAATTGCCTCCCTCCCAAAGAGTTTAACTCCCCTCCATATACAAACATAGGAGAGGATGCTCCCCTCCATGAAAAATTTGAATATCAAGCCCTGAATATTCGTATAATGTGACCAAAACGTCCCGGTTTTCCGGGACAATCCCGATTTCAGTGTACTGCCCTGCAACAAGTCAGCGTCTTTTTATAATAAAAGTATTGATAGATATTGGATAATCTATATAGATAAATGTTGGATATTGATAGATTTAATTGTCAAAAAATACGCGTCTCGGATTTGTTCCGGATTCTTCACGGCTGTGTTTCGGATTAGCATCGTAAAAAACTGGCCACATTAATTACATAATATAGCATTTTTATAACTTTTTTATAATGCTTTAGTACTTCTTCACAATCACTTTGCACCGTTTCGCTTTTAAGTATTTCATGGGAAAAAATTTGTTTGATTTCTTAAATATATTAAGCAGTATGTTTTTTGATAATTTGTTGAAATACCGGGTGGGCAAGAAATAACGTGAGGTGTTCAGAGCTCGCTACCGGAATTCTATTAGGCCAAATGCAGTACATTTTGGTGTATATACTTAGTGGAACATGCAGTTTCGATTTCTGCAAAAAAAAAAAAAAAAAAGTACCAAAAGTCGCCATAGGGGGCGCTTATTTCAAGAAAACAATGAATACCTAATTGTCAAATGAACAAATACCGTACAAACCAACTTTAGTAACAACAATAAACAATGTTTTATTTTTAATTACAAATGTGTTTCAATATGACCACCAGTGTGCTGTTCCAATAGCTGCATGCGGTACACGACATTTTCTACGGCAGCTCGCAGCATATCTGCATTAATTAGTCTGATATGTAACGTTATTTGATCCTTTAAGGTTGAGAGGTCAGGAACATGTGCTTGATACACAAGGCTTTTCAAATATCCCCAAAACCAAAAATCACAAGGGTTGAGATCAGGCGACCTGGGTGGCCATACCATGGGAAATGCACGACTAATTATTCTGTTCGTGAATGATGGGAAATCCTCAGCCTTGCCTTTTATTGTCATGATTGCTCAACACGGAACGCGCTTATGCAAATGTATTCATTGTTTTCTTGAAATAAGCGCCCCCTATGGCGACTTTTGTTTTTTTCTTTTGTTTTTTTTTTTTTTGCAGAAATCAAAACTGCATGTTCCACCGAAGTATATACACCGAAATGTACTGCATTTGGCCTAATAGAATTCCCGCTAGCGAGCTCTGAACACCTCACGTTATTTCTTGCCCACCCGGTATATTAAACATGTACGGTGGGTCCAAAAAATATAGATTCACGGAATCTTTTTTTCTGTTTTAATTTTTTGAATTAAAAGATGGAATGTTTATTTAATCATTAATAAATATTTTTCACTTAAAAACAATAATTTAAGAATAAAAAATAAAAAAACAATTATGGGAGTGGGAAAACGCCTATAACATTCATAAATGGCAAAATGAATGCTATAGGCTATCAAGATATGCTGGAAAAATCATTGCTGACATACGCTGAGAGCATCACGGGAGCTCCGTGGTGGTTTCAGCAAGACAATGGCCCAATTCACACTGCTGCCCGCACCAAAAAGTGGCTTGCTGACAATGAGTGCGTTCGCGACACAACCACTTCTTCCAGAACTGGTGAATTTCCCATAAATCGAGTGGAATCGGCGTAAATCCACGAAAAGCGTGAGAATCGCGAACGCGTCAGTGAATAAATGAACTATGGCGTTTGGCATGAAGACCAAAGCCTAAATCCTGGTGGGGCCCCTTCATCTATGAAGACTTTGTGCAAGAGTACACGAGTCAGTTACTCCTGCTTTGTGAAGAAATAAGTAGAAAACTGATAAGATATGGGAAAAGGGTGAACAAAGCGAAGGAAATATTTTATAATAATACACGTGACTTGTCACAAAACTATATAATCGTGCAAAAGTAAAAGAAAAAAAAAACAATAATAATTTGGTAAAATCAAGATAAATTACGAACGTAAACTTCATAAAGATTAAAATTTTCTTCAGTTTTAAAAGTCTGTATTTTAATAATTTACTTTGTAAGACTTATTGTTTAATCGCTTTTAAACAATTCGTAGCATACTGTCTTTAATTAGCAGTGAAACGTTACAAATAAATTAAAACAAATAGATAAATAAATTTAATGCAAATACATTAACATTAAATTGGTTATTACATACGGAATATACAGCTTTTTGCAATTGTAAACTACATTTTACCAATTGCAAAAAGCTGTAATTATACACTGATGTCTATAACTTAATTAATTTAAATCACATGTTTTTGAGAATAATTATGCAATTTTATGTTTTTTTTTAAAGTAAAAATTTTTTAAAAGTCAAAATTCATTGGTTAAAATAGTAATTTTAAAGATTAACCAGTATTAAAAAACCGACTTTAATGAAACTTTCACTATCGCCTAGCTATATCAGTCCATATCTTGAAAACTACTGAACCGATTTTGATGAAACTTAGGCTGTTCCCTAAGTTGAAAGATATTTAATCCAATAAAGAAAGAATTATTGTAGTTCGATTTCTAGTTTCTAAAAAATACGTGGACAAACATACATACATACATTTATGAAATTTGGCATACTTGTTTAGAAGCCCACACAGAACAACATATAAGAATGTCCACGCTACATTACGGTGGCTAATCACAAGCAAATCCTCTCCACAAAGACGTCACAATCAACAACTTTTCTAGCATTGATGATCAAATTAACAACAATTACATACAATAATTAACAACAATAACAATGAACAACAATACAGGCAGCCCTTACGATAAATATTCAATAACTTACTAATAAATGAAAGACTAATGAAACTAACGATTGAAACATGCATTGTCATCGATAAGACGCCGTTGGGAAAAGTTGCAGAGACGTACTTTTGATTACAAAATTTGCGCACAAACACACAAGCATGTGAAGTTCAATAAAAGTGTGTAATGTAAAATGGCGGACTTGTCATGACACGAATCAAAAGGCTGCGACATCATTATTAACGGACTCATGCCATAGCCTTCAAAATCTTCCTGTCAATTGCAATACTGTAGTAATAAGGATGATATTTAATTAATTCTTATTAAATATATGAATATGTGTGCAGTGGCTGAGTGACCGTACGAGCCCGCAACCGCCCCCGACTAGCGTGCTCCCAACGACGCGCTGCACATCGAATAGTCTTACGTCAAAGCCTGCTCACGTATTTTATTAAACCCACTTAAAAACAGTTAAGCATGGAAAATTAGATTTGTTTTTATAGAAATACGCATTATTGAATAAGTGCTGAAAAAAGTGAAATGGAATGGATCTCACGCACACGCATCACTAACCACGCCTTTAACCATATATGGTCGGACGGGTACGCAGTCACTGCCTATTTAAAATATAAAATAAAATAAAAATACCACATAAATCATAAAGGATAATCATAGTTTAAAAATTCAATAATACATCATAAGGCTACTTTAAAATATTATTTTTTCTCTATGTACCAGAAATGATCTATCATTAATTTCATAGTCCATTGACATCCCTGAGATTTAAAACTAAACTTTAAAAAAATGATTTAAAAAAATACCGTTTAATTTCTTCTGTGTGGGCTCGGTTTTGAGGGAACATGTCCTCTCGTTGTTTTTGCCGAAGATCCTCATTCCGTATACCTCGCCTTTCTTTAATTCCTTTCTTGTAAGGTGACCTCACTCACACAATGACCAAAGGATTAATTTTACTTTGGCTAACTGACAGTCGAACCCGAGTTGAACACTGCCTGCAGCACAGCAGTATAAAAAGAGGAATTAAGATGATTTCTGGGAATTAAATCGAAAAGTTACCCAATCATACCATTAAATCGAAAAGCATTATCTAATACCAAATAACTTCCAATTTACTCCTTGCGCGTTATCTATGATGTCATTGTACCACGACATAAACTGGTTCAAAAGGGGTGATAACTACTGACTGTAACTGAAAACTAGTTAAATTAAAAAAAGTTAATTTTTCCACTTTTGGTATTATGTGGTTGAAAGTAAATATGGCAAAGTGCTTTTCTTTTGTAATTGAAAATCACATTTAAGTAATAAATAAATAGCTTCGAACTGCTTACGAAGAAGTCGTTCCGATTGTATGTTGTTAAACATACTGGACAATAATTTTTTGTATGAGGGTAAACTTCTTACTTGATATTTAAACTACTGCCGATTACAGTACTGTAGAAATAAGGATCATATTTATATTCTTATCTCTTACAAATATGCCTACCTGAATTAAATATAAATTTATGGAGATGTGGCAAATATCCCTTACCCCCTCGGAAGCATGAGAATGGGTAAGGTCTTTCGTAGAGTTACTACCACGGATGAGATATTACCTCATCCGTGGTTACTACTGTTTCAGCCAAATGAACAAAATTAAGATTTTGTAAAAACAGAATCAAGGACTTAGTTAATTTATTTTATTATAAGAGCTTACTATAATGTTTGGAACTTAATTTCATTATTTTTCCTGTTGTTTTTGAATTTCTTCATGTATCCCGGTTTTATTTTAAAATCAAAAACGCGAAATTCTTGGATATTTTATTACAAGAAATAAAGATAAGTAATTTAAGAAAAATTTTAACCGAGCGGATCTATCTAGCTTTTAGGAATACAAACTTCCAAAAATGAGAAATCTATTTTGCTAATTTTAAATGTGCACGATATATTCCGTTGTATATCTTTGTGAGATTTCGATTACATGGATTTGAATTTGAAATTAAATTTATAGTTAGTAAAATAAGTAATTATTATAAATATTATATTAAGTATTTTATTGGTTATTTTAAATAAAAAGCACCTACAATTTTTACCAACTTTGCATAAGTATATGCTGCTATTTTTTTAATAGTGTGTTAACATTTCGTTAAGTTTGATCTTGATTTTCCGTAAGTATTAACGGATCCTGAATTTGTACCAGTCTTGGTATGCTAAAATACACATATACAAAAATTTCACCTGATATACAATAAAATGTTTTTTTTTCCTAAAATATATTTAATAACAAAATCTTTGCCTTATAACATTAGAAATCACGAGTGTTTCAAAGTTCATAAACTTTATAATAATTATAGAATTAGAGAAAGATATAAAATCTTGTAACTTTCCAAGGAGGACTTTAGCTGTGAAGCAGAAATATATTTGTACATTTATTAACAAGAAATTAATCCCCCGAGTAAGGGGGAATAGACCCTGCGATCGGTTCACTCCACTTTGGCCCCGTGAATTTGGTCCCTTCCACTTTGGCCCCGTCCACTATCGCCCCTTCCACACTCGCCCCCTGCAAAAATACTTTTAAGACCCACTTTCATAAAAAAGACCCTTCAGAGAGGTTAACAAGTCAAATAGAAAACTAGAATTCAGTTATTTAGAATACTTACCTAACATAATCCACGAAATTCTCCTTTTAATTAGGAACGATTTAAATTAAAGCTTTCCTAAAATCTAAATTGTTTTAAAAGAAATAATAGAGTTTAGAAAATAAAAAAAAACGCTAACAATGTTTTAAAAACAAGAAAAAGATGATTTATTAACACATTTTCCCTAAACGTCTGTTATGTATAACAAACATAAGTACATTAACACATAATATAATATATAATATTTATTAAATCATTTATTTTTCATTCATTTAAAATTCCATGGTTCGCGCAGTAGTCGTTAGCCTGATTATTATAGGCCCACGTTTTCAAAAATGTTTGAACAAGTACCACCCCACAAGGACAGTAAACTGAAGTACCACTGTCAATGAATCCTTAACAAACGTTCGTGCTGTTTTGAAGAAAAATCAATCTATAATTACAATAATTATGACGTTATAGTGATACTACACTAATTAAAGAAGTATTTTAAATAAATACAAGGTGTAAAACCACTAGTGGTGGGCGACTCCCGATTCCGAAACTCGATTTCTCGATTCCAAATAATCAATCAATCTAACTTTTTTTTATCTGCTTCACAACATGTTTGTTATTAAATAAAAATTCATGAATGGCTTCTTCTATGTGTTTATTTTGCTACTCTTTTAACCACGGAAATAAATTATTCATTCAATTTTGGTAAATTTTGTAAATAAAAAAAAAAAAATCTGATAATTTCTTCGTCTCCAAATCTCTTCGTCCGCATGCGGACTTCGCGTGACTGTGAAAGCAACACTACTTGTAATGGAATTTGCTGATGAAAGCGCCTACAGTTACAATAGGACTTCGTCTCCGCGCATAGCGTCCGCGCGAACCGTCCGCAGCCGTGTGAAACGGGCCTAAAATCCATTCTTCCGCTGCTTAATAATACAGTATAGGTTATGAGCACTTGAGCAATCGTGCGCGTGCTCGCTTCAACAATACTTAAAAGATAAACAGAAAGTGTATTTATTCTTGGCGAATCAATTGTTATACGGCATGCCGTTATCTTGGTATCCTTTACATTCACTCTTTTAGCACGTAAATTCGATTTGAAGGGGTCCACGAAAAATCCTTGACAGCCAGACTAAGAACTTGATAGTTACATTTCTAAAAACAGAATTTGAAAAAAATTAATCCGTTTTCAAGTTATCGTGCGGGATAAACGTATAGACCAAGCGTGCATTCTTATAAGTAGTTTTTTTTTGCTAAAGCTCCTATTAAGCCACATTTCTAAAATTTTGAATACAATTCCAAGATGGATATTAAATCTTACTAAATTTAATTTTATTAAGAAAACTATATTGATTTGCAAAGATGATGTAAAAGTTATGATCATAAAGGGGAAAAAAAAGTTTGTTTTAATGCCAACTAACTTAAAGAGACAATCGTTTTAATTTCTTTTTACTTGATGTTATTTTAAAGGTAATAAATCTTTCATTAGAAATAATTTTGGCTCGTTAGGCAATCATTAAATTTTTATCAAACTGTAATTTCTTTTTATCGTCTTGGATTTTCTACACGTGAGGTAGAGTAAACTGAGCACTCTGACATAAACTAATAATGACTACAAGAGATGCCAACTAATTTTGTATTTTTAAATATTATAAACATAATGAATGAATGATTGCAATTAATTAATCCTCTGAAAACAGTTACAGAAAGATAGGGAGCGGGCAAACAGTACAAAATCAGCAAGTACTCGCCCACAACAAAAGAAACCAAAACCCGGAAAAAAAAAACAATTAAAAAAAAACAAATTACATCAAATCATTAAAATCAAATTTACAATTAAGAGATTGATCATTAACAATATCAGTACAACAATACCATCTCAGAAGTTTATTTTCAACATTTAAAAATTTCATTAAATAAGTCATTAGACCGATTACCATAAAAGAAGATCACGTCTTCTATTTCTAAATTTACAATAAACTAAAATATCGTATAAAATATTTGGATAAAGGTTTTTCCACTCACTAATCTTTGCAAAACAAAAAGGAAAAAAAAACCCCACAATAAATGACAAATTATATCGAATCATTAAAATCAAGTTTACAATAAAAATAAAAAAAAATGACCATAAAAGTCAAATCAAATTTATAAATCAGGGATCGACCATTAAAAATATCAATGCAAGGATAAGAATTTAGAAACTTATTTACAACATTTAAAACTTCATTGTTTAGTTCATTACCCCGATTAACATAAAATATATTGCTTATTCTATTTCTAAAATTACAATTTAAAATAAATTAATATAATGTAACAACGTCAGGGAATAAACTGGAGGGAGAAGCCCCAGATTGCAAAAGCCCAGAACGGAGTTTATAAAATAAAAAATAATAACATTATAATTATCTTATTAATTAAAATAAGACATACACATAAAAGTAAAGGAAGAAAAAAGAACAGAAAGTCAAGATGAAATATATCTATATTGATAAATATCTAAATTAATATCAGAAGATTGGAAACAAGTTAAAAATTACTTAATAATTTAAATACTGAGTTAGTGTTAGAAATATGCGAAGAAGAAGGTTTTGAGAAAAAATGAATCAATCTTTTCATAAAACCAAGTTTGCGATAAATATTCCGTATGCGCAGAAAAAGAAAGATTGCTCATAAACACTACTCCTAATCAGAGACTATAACATCCATCAAAAGATATCAGGATAGAACGAGGAAATCTTTCTAGTAAAAGAAATCACAAAAGATTTATCAGGATTAAGAGAAAGATTGTTCCTCGAGGCCCAGGTGTTCACATCATTCAAGACCCCCTGCAGTAGGGCACAATCCACCCAGCTTGTAATACGAGGGAAAATTTCCAAATAATCAGCATATAAAGAAAGCCAATATTCGCAGACGTAACAGCTGTAGGTAAATCCGATATAAAGATATTGAACAATACGGGGACGGGCCCAAGAGAGAGCCCTGGGGGACACCATTACTGATGTCGCACGGACCCAAGAGAGAGAACCAACTTCTAGTCCGACAACCAACTTCTGAGAGAGAGCTAAACCAGCTACATAAAATGTTTGACAAGCAAACATTTGTTTAATAATAATTTAATAAAAAATGTAACAACAGCAGGGGGGAACCCACCAGACTAACCGGAGGGGAGAAAACCCCGTGTTGCCCCCCCCCCCCCCTTCCAACAGGCAAAAGCCCAAAAAGGGGTCAATGAAAATACAAAAAACAAAAAAAAAACAAAAAAAAAACGAAGGGCAGGAAAACAAGAATAATTTTACCGCCAAAGCGCATAAAGGGAGCACATTTTCGTGTTATAGCATCGTACATGGATATATAGAATTAATCAACATTTTAAAACACTTTAGAGAAAATATATAAACATGAAAACTAAATTGTAAATTACTATTTAAGGGTGTGTTTCGATAGACTCACGGATCTCGCGATAGTAGGGTTTCCTCTCTCTGAATCGTTTCAATAGGTTTTCGTGAGGTGGACTCACCTGTTTCGATAGAGCCGAGACCTCACGAGAGGGAAGGCCCCGACCCCACGAAACGGTCTGAGCTTCCGAGGTCGTACAGCTTCGTGAGAACCGATCCAGCTTGTTTAAAGATGGCGGCAGCCCGTTTCGATCCTGTATGGGTAGATCGTGTATCGTGGTACTCGCGGAGCTATAACGCAATAATATCACATGTCGATGTTTACTTTCAACAACGTCAACAGTAAATTACAGTTAGTGTTGGAATTAAACAAGAAATAAACAGTAATAAATAAGAAATCTCTGATACAGCGCAGGGAGAAAGAGCAAAAACCGAAAGTGAAACGGCGCCTGAACAAAGATACCTCCCCATAGAGATTTCGATAGCATGATCGTCGCGATTCTCACTTTAGCTCACTGGCCACAGTTAACACGAGTTAGCTCTCGCTAGATCCGTGAATCTATCGAAACTCACACATTGTGTTATTAGTGTATTGAACCTTACTTTACGAACAGGTCAGTGTAGTGCTAATTCCTTTCTACAGATTGTAGCTCGCTAAGTCAGCGAGTTATCACCCTACTGCAATTCATCGGAGTGGGCACATCAATGTTTCTTCAGATCTACAGTCTAGTGCATAAAAGTGTAGACTTAAGTCATAGTTGAGCCCGTGAGTAGCACATCGCAAGCGTATACTTGATTAACTATTTTCATCTGCCTTGACTCTCAGTAAACGTACCTGATTTTGCAACTGATCAACATCCGGTAGGCTTAGTTTTCCTATGGAGCAGGTAAAAACCTTTGTCGCACTACACTGTACACTACGAGAATTCATCGTAGCTCATTATAGCTACGTTTCCTGCCTTTCGAACTTTATTTATCTATTTCGTTTAATTATCACCTTTGAATATTTGCTTCCACTGTTTTCATTGAGTAAATATACAGAGTGAGTCAAAACTCGCAGTACACCCTGCTTTTTCGAAAACCTTGCAGAATATGGGAAATCTGAATATTCCAGGTAGGCATGGATGAGGTGGTCTATCTCTTACGGTATGTACCGAACATGGCCGCCATCTTGAATCTAAGTCAATTTTCTTTAAATGGAAAGGGGATCGTGTGATATATCAAATAACATCAGCATTTTCTGACAATTTCATTCCTGTAAACAGATTTGAAATAGCAGTTATGGTTCAAAAGTTACCACACATTTTGTTTCATTTTGCAGCAGGTAACTGAAGATGGCTTTGACCACGGAGGAGAGAATTGAGCTAATTTTGATGTCTGGAGAACGAAGTTTCCGTGTCATAGCTGCAGATTTTAACAACCAGCGCCCAGAAAGACCTCCAATTTCACACAACACTGTGAGGTGCTTAATTAAGAAATTCCGAGAAACTGGGACTGTGGTTGACAAGGTACGGAGTGGCCGTCCAACAAGTGCTACTGACAAAATAACCTCAACAATGGTTTTGTCGTCCTTCGTCAAGAGCCCACATCGCAGCACACGACGTTTGTCAGCAGAATGTGGAATCAGCCAGTCATCGATCGTACGAATCCTTCATGCTCATCAATGGCATCCATTCAAGAATCAGAGGATGACCCAGACAGAAGGACAAGCTGAAAAGCTTGTCGGCTGGCGATAATTCCATTTAGAGCATGGTTAGAGCTCTGCAGAAGAAGAAGAATTATACGCTTCCTCCACTTCGCACCCCTCAAGTTAATTACGTCCAAACTAATCAGAATAAAGCTCAAATAATTGCAGATTCCCTAGAGATGCAGTTTGTTACTCCTGATAAAAATAATCCCGAGAGTCAACATATCTACGCTAAAAAATAAGAACAGTAACATAGGGTGCTATGTGGTATCATTAAGAAACGAGGTACTAAACCATTTCCAGTATCATTATTTACTCGTTATATTCAGTCATGATACATTGTTAAGAGCTGTTTTATATCAACTCATGTCCCGGAGTGTGGAAGATGGTCTTATCAAACTTGATGATTTCCCGCAACTAACATCGAAGATTAACATCGAGACTGGCGAGATAGCTGCCATCATCAGAAATCTCAAACTGAGGAAGGCTCCAGGAAGAGACAAGGTAAGTAATAATGCCCTAAGGAATCTGCTGAACAACATTATTAATGACATCTCAACTATCATAAGCGACTGCTGGAAGTTTTCCTACTTCCCGACTCCTTGAAAGCAATCTATTGTGTTAAGTATCCCCAAGCAGGGGCAAAATCCTGCAATTCCTGCTAGTTACCGACCCCCATCGATGTCCAAAGTTTTGGAGAAAACGATCCTCACCAGATACAAGGATCACTGTGTCACCAATGATCGAAAGAGCAGTTCGGCTTTCGTGTCAGATGCAGATATGGAGGCTCGTTGAAGATCTGAGCACCCCACTAAACCTTTCCAGGTACTGTGGTGTGGTTTTTCTTGATGTCAATAAAGCATTCGATCAGGTGTGGCACGAAGGGCTAATCTACAAGATGATTAGAGATGAATTTCCTCCTGATTTGATTTTGATGGTGAAATCTTTTCTTAGCGACAGGTTCTGTCAAGCTAAAGTTGGCGAAAGCTTCTCCACTCCCCGCAAGGTAAAGGCCGGTGTCCCACCAGGCTCTGTCCTTGGGCCCGTTTTATTTAATTATTTTGTACATGATTTCCCAAAACCAGAAAATTGTAATTTATATTACTATGTTGATGATACTGCCATCATGGCATGGGCGCACCAGCCATCTCACGTTATCACTCGTCTGCAGAACGCCTTGAAGAAATTTGAAGACTGGTTTAATTGCTGGAAACTGAACCTTAACGTCGAAAAATGCAAAGCTGTGTACTTCAACAAAAAGCTTAACCGTTCCCCTGATTATCTTATCCTATTCAATAAGGAACTCGAATGGGTCGACAATTACAGGTACCTTGGCGTTATAATCGACTCAAGGCTATCCTGGAACTGTCACGTGACTTACGTTCTGAACAAAGCGAAGATGGCTAAGTACAGCCTCACAGCTCTCCTGGGTCGAAACAGTGCCCTCAGCATCGACAATAAGCTGCTACTGTACAGGACGATGATTAGGACCATCCTCCTCTATGGCATGCCTGCGTGGGCAAACATATGTAAAAGCAGATGGAGTTAACTCCAGTCGTTCCAGAATGTTACTCTGAGCAGCATTGCCCAGCATGGAAGAAAAACCGTAAAAAATCATTACATCCACTCGGATCTGAACATAACTCACCTTGTTAAATGTGTTCATGATCTCCTGAAGAACACAATACAGACGATGAAGAGCCATGACAATGACCTGGTGGCTGGAATAATGAATAATCTGACGGAAATGAAGTGGCATACAAAGTATAGAAAACCGAGGCATATTCTTGATGTCAACTTCGAAGACATTAGCAACGTTTCCCTCCCGGATTATTGGAAGATCACACTCCCCCTCCCCGGTCTCCTGACAATCGTCAATCTTATTTTTTTGTTCTTTCATAATGCGGAAGACATTTTCGTGTTAGTCAGGCTTCTTGCCTATTTCAGTGTATTTCATGTGGAATTTATTCCGGAAGGGTGAAAAACGTGTAAACACTGCCTACGTCCCACCTGAACAAATGCCATTCAACAGTGTGAATCATAGTTGGAAGACAAGCAAGAAGGTATAACTTCACTCTCAAAGTGAGAGTCTCAATTAATTTGCTTTTCACTTTTCACTAATTACTAAATTTGCCACGTTTATATTTTTATTTTTAATTGAATGAAAATAAAAACAGAAATCATTTGTGACGTCCTCCCCCTCTAGATAATAAATTATCAAGCTAGACACTGACAGTAATCGTGAGGGGCGGGCTCGTCATAGTTCGGGAGTGTCTAGAGGTTTAGTGTAAGGGACAAGAACCAACAACATAATAGGTAACAACACACTTTTAATACTTAATTTCTTGGCTAAACTTAAAATACATAGACCACAAATAACGCCAGGTAACGCTCACATTCAAAATGATAGCGCTGCCTTTCAAGGTGAGGGGCCTCTCTAATATCCACTATATCTACTTACAAACTCTCATAAACCAAAAACATAAACAAAACTCTTAGGTTTTCCAATTAACACCTGGTAAAGAGGGAGGGGTCACCCAGAGGCCAATTATGCATGCACTGGTCCAACAAACACAGGCATCCGATCCCGTAAGCAGAACGTAGCCGCAGACAAGTGGGCGTTTGGCGTCACCCGTCAGAAACCTTATTTACGTCCAGGGAGGACGTTGCGTGATTCCTTTATTATGCACTACATATGCGACGGGGAACCACTGAAACCCTCTCGGGTGACAACCATCAGCCAAGGTGTGCGCTGCAAATCACCAACTCATCTGCGTGCTAGCATAGACATCAGCTAGCAATGAACACAGGGATTCCGCCACTGCCAAAGCTCACTTACGATCTATAAGCTCACTTAACTAACGGACAAATGCTCCACCCCTGGGAATGTACACATCCCTCTCTATAAATTTCCCACTAAAGCCAAAAAATTCCACTAATTCTAGTGGAAAAACCACTGAACTGGCAACACTGTCATTGATACGATTGTTTGGAACTTTCATTCCGGAGCTGCTTCCTCCTTTCCACACGTACCTCTATGTCACGATCAATTATTTCCCAAAACGACTACCCTCATAGCTCAATCCAAAAATATCTGCACTTTCAGATTTCTAGTTAAAACAAGCGCAAAAATTTACTTACTTAACTTTCGCCCAAGAAATCATAGAGCTATTTCTCTCAACTGAAAAATTCACTGTGTGCTACGAAATTCCATGTTACAAGTTTTCCCCAAGTTACAAATTTCCCTTGTCTGTCGCCACCTTGAAAAATATATATAAAGTATATTTCAAAGCAATTGAAGTTTGAAGAGGGCCACTGGAAAAGCCGTTGAGAGTTGCTTATCATTTAGGCTGGTTCTCAACTAGTGATGCGCGATAGTCCCTAAAAAACTATCGATAGTACTATCGCCGATTGTTTACTTTGACGATAGTACTATCGAAACTATCGGTGGGCAATATCGATAGTATCGCTTTTATTGTTTACACAGAAATAAAAGAGAAAGTGCACAATCAATAAAAGAAATAACATTCTTTTATAATAAAATCTTTATTCGATACTACTCCAGTATTTTTTACATAAACAACTCATTATTAACAATTTTTCCACACGTTTGGGGTTTAATCTGTTTCTTTTTTCAGTAATGAGATTACCTGCCTTAGAAAATAGTCTCCCGGAAGGCAGTTAATGTATTTCACGGCGAGGGAATGCAAAACTGGATTGTTTATTTTCACCGAACGCCAAAATTCTAACGGATTTTGCTCCCTTGGCAATATATTGTCATCCATATAATGCTTCAAACACCTGAGAATTCTGCTGGATCCTTCAGCCGATAAGTTATTACAAGCATGAGCGGATAATAGTGAGGAATGTACATTCCATATATCATCTTGATGTAAGACAGATTGATTAGAGATAGTTACTGATTCGGTATCTTTCTCCGTGACCCCAATTTTCTTCAATTCACCATTTACATAAGCAATGGCTTTTGCACATGCTGACGGGCTACTGAAATGCAATCTCTTGAATCTGGGGTCTAACAGACAAGCAACTGCTATGAGATGCACTTGCTCTGCTTTCCCAAGACGCTCACTTATCAGCTCCTGCAAATTGCTTTTGAGTCTCTCTCCAGCTATTACAGCCAATACTAGCCTGGCAAAAACTATTCAAAATTATCGATAGTATCGGGCATCACTATTCTCAACCCTTCAATTATTTAGCATATTTATTGCAACATCGTGAATAGAAAATTAAACATCGCTGGCTTTAAAAATTTTTTTATTGTGTCCTAAGTAAGAAACAGGTCGTCGAACCCTGTTAAAATCCATGGTTATGACGAATGAATATAACATTACTTTTTATATGGTAAGTGTTGGCGTACAAATTTGCACATAAAATGAAT
>JAHWFO010095467.1:67988-82867 GCA_023313115.1 Rhysida immarginata | reverse complement strand
ATGCACTGTTTTCTTTTACTTATTTCTTTCTCCGCACATAAATTGCAATTTAATTAAATTATGCAACTTAATTAAAATTTTAAAAAAAATACACCAAATTTAATCATAAATTTATCCGGTAAAAGGTTTCATATTTTAATATAAAAAAACGCGTATATTATTTTAATACGAATATCAATAGCCTACTTGAAAATCATCGCTCATTATTTAAAAAACAAATCCTAAAATTTTGTGTTTTTGTTCAAACAATGAAAATACGATTTTACTAATTTCATATATTTAATCAAAAAGCGAATTTAATTTTTTTACAATTTCTCAGTTCAATTACTAATTCAAATTAAATGAGGAAGTCAAAAGCTTACAGCATAAAAGGGGGAAAGAAGAGGGAGAGCAAATTTCACTTTGTGCTAAAGTATAGAAAAATCTGAACCTCGCTAACTTTTCATATTATCAACCCCCACCACTTTCATTATCTATGCGTATTTGGTCAAGTAGCCGACGGGGGTGGTGGGTAGTTTAGAGGGGGTTGGCACGACGCCAATCCTGAAGTAGGGGGTTAAAACACACTAGTGTAGATTAACCCCAGGGTTAATCTACACGGGGGGGGGGGGGGGTTATTCTGCCCTGTTATGCCCCGTACACATTGGACCGGCAAGGCGGCAAAGCGGCGAAGCGTCTTTTTCTGCCTCCCCCCTCCTGCCTCCTCTGCCGCCCGCGCGAGTTGTTCCCACTGGACCGGCACGAGAGAAGCGGCAAGGGAAGAGAAATTATATAATGACGGCGTCGTTTCGATCTTAAGTTATTGCAGTAAAACTGGACAAAGTTCACGGTTCACAAAAATTTGTAGTATCCGAAATTTGCTATATCTGAAACAATTCGGAATTTGTTATTTTACTGTTGAAAGGCCAATTGGCACAGTTGAGAATTCCGAATTGTTTCGTTTATTTTTTTTTTTATATCAGAGTTCATTATAAAGAAGTTCAACTGTGTTATATGTCGCTGAGAAAGCATAATTAAAACATAACAAAACAGAATATACAAATAAACTCGAGTTTTATTTATATTTGTTCAGCGTGCATATTTTCTCGTATTTATAAAAAGTCTTCAAGATTATTTTTAAATTTGATTGTCGCCAACATCGATCGGCAATATTTTCAATCGAAGCGATCGAAAACCAAATTCGTGATCACGTTTCTGTTCTAAAACTTGCTAATTTCCAACTGAATTATCTAATTAAAATTTAACCAAACATATCTATTTAACGATGTAAAAAGCTGAAGGACAATAGCAATTTATAATTTCACATTTACAAAATAAAGTGCATTCTCTTTATTCTATTTCACTATGAAATTATGATCCGCCATCATTCTTTTGATCATGTACTCCAGTAGTCGAACGTGATTGGATGAGCCTGCAACCGGCAAAAGCGGCAACCGGCAAAAGTTGAACAAATTTCAACTTTCCCGCCTTGCTTATTTGCCGGCCGCGGCACTTGACTTGACCTATTTCTAGCTAGCATTGGACGTAATGCGCATGCGTCAACGGTTGCCGCTTCGCTGCTTTGCCGGCTCAATGTGAACCGAGCATTACACCGGGGTTAATCTACACTAGTGTGTTTTAACCCCCTACTTCAGGATTGGCTTCGTGCCAACCCCCTGTAAACTACCCACCACCCCCGTCGGCTACTTAACCAAATACGCATAGATAATGAAAGTGGTGGGGGTTGATAATAGGAAAAGTTTGCGAGGTTCAGAGTTTTCTATACTTTAGCACAAAATTAAATTTGCTCTCCTTCTTCTTTCCCCCTTTTATGCTGGAAGCTTTTGACTTCCTCATTTAATTTGATACTTAAATGTTAAAATTTAAATTAGTAATTGAACTGAGAAATTGTAAAAAAATTAAATTCGCTTTTTGATTAAATATATGAAATTAGTAAAATCGTATTTTCATTGTTTGAACAAAAACGCATGATTTTAGGATTTGTTTTCTAAATAATGAGCGATGATTTTAAAGTAGGCTGTTAATATTAGTATTAAAATGATATATGCGTTTTATATATTAAAATATGAAACCTTTTACTGATTAAATTTGGTGTACATTTTTTTAAAATTTTAATTAAGCAAGAGTCATAAACTCCTTGAATAATTCGTTAATTAGGCATTATTAGAAATTATTATACAATCAAAAAAAAAACTTTGAATATCTCATCTGTAATTGAATACATCATTAAAATAGATAATCATTTTTAAATTGTGCACTTTTTTAAAAAACGTGTGAGAGAGAGGGGGGTCTTGTTTATTGCAGCTTTACATATTACAGCAAGGGAATTCTTCATTCAAAAAAAAAAGTTAAACAGATTGACAGAGAGTGATAAGATAATCTTTAATATGAAAGGAAGATGGCAAAACCCCATTAAAAAGTGTGTAATACAAAAAAACCCGTAAGAAACAGAAGAAGGATCTAATTTGGTGATCTATAAAATGACTATTTCTTCGCAAATGTAACTAAAGAGATGAATTTGGATAATGAATATTTAATTTTTATCATCATCAAATGCCAACAAAAGAGCGGGGTTAACGTAAGGGCTAGACCACATAAGAAAATAAGAATGAAAGTAATAATTTATTTATTTTCTTCAAGAGATTTCTTGTGCTTTTATGTAACATGTTTCAACAAATACTTCATCAATAATACAAAACATACTTTCAATAATAAGTTCAGAAAATAACATATTTGCAATAAAATAAAGTTCAGATCCAGCGATCGTTTCTATTGTTTCGTCATTGTTTCGAATTTAAATGACGGTTTAAATTTTTTAGAGATGTTTGTTATATTTAATAATAATAAATTTTGATAGTGTAAAGCAATTGTTGAAGTTACATTATTGGGAATTTATTTTACGATGTCTTTATTGGCCTACCACTCTCTAAGAGTGAAGGCCTGTGTGTTCGTTTCAGAAACTCGATTTTTTTTTTTTTTTCCTGCTTGCTGAAATCGACTTAAAAACTCATGATTCGAAAAGATATGTTGAAATTTTGAAAAAAAAAATTCCCTCTGCAAGTATGTGACCAGTTTTTTGTAGCCAACTCCTCCGGATATAGAGGAGTTATGTAAATCTGAAACCTTGGGAAAATCAAATATCAACTAAAGCATTAATATAGAGGAGTTCTCTGAAAGATGGGCAAACCTTGGGCAAATATATGCCAGCATGGTTACAAAGATGGAAATAACTTTTGGGAAATTTCAGGATTAATGGATGATGCTGTAGAAAGTGTTATAATTTCATTCGGTGTAGAAGAAGATTCGAAGAAAGTGATGATGAAGAATAAGTTTTTAAATTATTTGAATTTTTTTTATATATCATGAGTTTGGTTGTTAAAATTTCATTTGTATATTGTGTAGATTTTTATCTGTAAATTATTTTCTTTTTGTATATACTTTTTCTTTAATTTATTTACATTTTTGAATACATTTTACTTGTAATTTTTTGTATCTTCTAACTTCAAAGTTTTAACACAGTCATTACATTTTAATTCTCTTAACCTTGTGGTTGATGAGAATGAATCCTATAGCTATTTCTTCATTTTTAGAAAGATATTAATATCTCAAAAAAAGCTTAACTAATTGACATAAAATATATGTCAAGGCACAAGTTAAGGTACTTTTCATGTGTGTATAATTTTTATTCGGTTCTGCTATTTGCCGTTTCCGATGAGATGGCTGCAAAGAAAAAAAAATATGCTGGTCACGTACAAAAAATATCTAAAATATGAAGGCGGTTGGAGGGGAGGACAGTGGGTAGAGTTCATTTCATTTCATTTTTATGGGACACATGAGCAGAGGACAGTTCCGCGAAACTTGAAAAATGGGTACACTTCAGCGGAATTAAGGACAGATTGGCGGAAGGGAGAAACAAAAGAAACATAATCCAACATTTCTCACCTACAAAAAAATGCTTAAAAAATACTTAGATAAAAAATATACAGGATGATTGTGAAAAAGTGTGTATAACTGTAAGAAATGACAGAGGTGACCAGAACGAACATTTGCTTTTAATCTAATGTGGGTCCGAATTTGAACGCTAACTGAAATATGAACAGAAATAAAAATGCCGCTACCAAGATCAGCAAGTTAATAATTCAGGTTCTGCAACGCCTAGAAAAATGAATTTTGGAGGAATAATAGCGTACATAAAACTGTGCATACCATTAAAGTTTGATCGAATTCCAACGAGTAGTTTCCGAGTTACGCACTGTGATAATTTATATATGTATATATATATAAATGTTAAAGAATAATAAAAGACAAGGGCCTACAGTGGCGTAAATAAAACGATAAAACAATTTAATCAACAGATGGGGAATACATTAAAGAACAATAAATAGAAAAGAGATCAAATAAGTAAACATCGCTATCCCTAACGGACGCGAAATACAATAATAATAAAACACGATCGAGATCAGTTAGTACGAGAGACCAAGCAAATTCCCGGCTTGGGAAGGGCTTCTAACCGCATAGAAGGGGCTGGGTAGACGAAGAAGTTACAAATCGTTGTAATTGACGAATGTCACAACTTCCCCCTTCCATAGTGAAGTCTTGAGCACTCTGTGCGACTCTGCAGATGTTCCTAACCTCGCTTGTCAAGGTGTGTCCATTGTGGAGTTGTCTGTAGTCGACTCTTGGTTTTCTGCGGAGATTGTATCGGTCCTGGCCTCTGGCGTGAGCGTTACCGTCTGGATGGACTACGGGTCCGTCTTGCTCCTCCGCTTCGACTTGGGGTTCTCCTCGTTCCTCAGTCGGAGAAAGAATAACGTGGTCGTCCTCTACCTCTGGGTCTTCGTCCTCGCTGCTTTCTGGTCTGGGTGTAGTCCTGGATCTGTAACGAGTTCCCCTTGATCCCATGTTCCCCATGCAGCCTTAATCCTATCGATATGGACAACCTGTCTCTCCCGAAGACCGGATCCCTGGATCTCGTAATTAACGGAGCTCAACCTCCGAGTTATGCGATAGGGCCCCCTATATTGATGACCCAGTTTATTTTTGCCTCTGTTCTTGATTAAGAGAAGAACCTTATCTCCTATCTGGAATTCTTTTAGATGTCTCCCTTGATTGCGTTTCCCAATCTTAGCGTCCCTTCTAGTATTACTTTCTTGGTTAGCAAGGTTGCGTGCGACTCTCAGTTTGGTTGTTAGTTCAGACTTGTATTTGTCTGGGTCAATATTAGTTTCCCCTTCCTTGATACCTGCTTCCCAAGGTGTACAGGGATCAAACCCATATAGGAGGTAGGCCGGGGTATCCCTCGTGTTTTTGTTGTCGGTGGTCCTAATGCTGAAAAGGGCAGCGTTGATAAACTCATCCCAAATGTGAGGTTTCCCATCACACAAGCGTCTCAGTATTTCAAGGATGCTCTGGTTTGCTCGCTCGACAAGACCATTGGAGTTGGGACGATATGACGTGGTGCATACGTGTGTGATGCCGAGGTCCTCTAGTACATTGCGCATTACCTCAGAAGTGAAATTAGTTCCCCTGTCTGAAATCATTTCCTTGGGGATACCATACCGGCAGATAATGCCTTCTACAAGTGCCCTAGCAACAGTAGTGGCCTTCTGATCTCTAAGAGGAAATGCTTCGGGGTAACGTGACATCACGTCAATGCACACTAAAATGTACTTGTTTCCATTTTCAGTTTCTGACATCGGACCTATGATGTCGACAGCCATTTTGTCAAAGGGGCGTTCGGCCCTTATTCCTTGCTGAAAGGGGGCTGGTCCCTTTTTTAACTTACATTTTTGACAAGTTTGACATGCTCGGATGTACATGTTGACATCCTTACCTAGTGATGGCCAAAAGTAGAGTCTCTTTAGCTCGTTGATGGTTTTAGTTATGCCCTTATGGCCCGCTAGCTTGTTGTTATGGGCCATTTCGATAATACGAATTTTCATCTCTTCCCCTATGCATACTTTACCGGCACCCCGATCTCTTTCTCTCTCTCTCTTAGCTTGACCTCTGGGAAAGCATTTCAAAATTCCATTCTGTATTCTGAAGTCTCCAAAAATTCTAAATTTTTCGGGTGTTCTGTTCCCCTTCAATAGTGAATTATAAATTTCACTGAACATGGAATCGGTGATCTGAGAGGATCTTATATCCTCTTTCAAATTATCCTTAGTCACTTTAACGATTCCATTACACTCCCTCACAGGAGGACGAGAGAGGAAGTCGGCAACCACATTCCTCTCACCCCTAATGTGAGAGATCTGGAGATCAAACTCTTGGATCTCCAGAGACCAGCGCAAAAGGCGCTGATTCATAGCCCCGATGTTAGCTAGGAAAGAGAGAGGTTTATGATCGGAGAGCAGGCGAATAGGAAAGCCCAATACCATAGGCCTAAATTGCCTGAGAGCTTGGACCATTGCCAATAGCTCTTTCTCGATGACGGAGTAGTTCGCCTGGGCCTTGTTAAGCTTAGCACTGAAAAATGCGATGGGCCGGATGCCCTGGTCGGTTTCTTACTGAAGGACGGCACCAATGGCCTCCGCCGACGCATCGGTATATAGTAGAAAAGGTTTGGTATAGTCAGGGGGGGTGAGAACAGGAGGGTTCATAATGGCCGACTTTAATGCTTCAAACGCTTCTTGGCACTCGTGAGACCACACGAACCTTGCACCCTTCTTGGTCAGGTTCGTTAGGGGGGCTATGATTTTAGACATGTTACGAATGAACGGTCTATAAAAGTTGGCTGCGCCAATGAAGGAACGCACCTGCTTCACCGTTCGCGGGGTCTCTAGGCTAGCAATGGCACTGACGTTTCCGGGGTCAGGGGTCAGGCCTTCTCGAGATATTATGTGTCCAAGATAGAGCACCTTTGTCATCATAATTTTGCATTTCGATGGCTTCATGATGATGTTATGTGTCTTGAAAATATTCAATACCCACCTGAGGTTTTCCAGATGTTCTTCGGCCGTCTTAGTAAAGATCAGCACATCATCCTGGAAAACACGTACGCTTTGGTACAACCTTTCGTATAAAAGGTCAGTCATATACGACTGGAATGTCTGGGCCGAGTTCTTCGCACCCTGAGGCATACGAGTTAATTGATACTTGCCCCAGGGTGTCTGAAATGCAAAGCACTTCCTAAGTTCAGGGGTATAGGGAGCTGGTAATATCCAGAGTTGAGATCAAGGACACTAAAGAAGTTGTATTCATGCAGATTATTAAGGATATCATGGATCCTAGGCATGGGATAATCCAGAGCAGTAGTGACGTCATTGACCTTACGTAAGTCAAGCGTGACTCTTATGTCGCCATTATTCTTTTTTACTATATGAATCGGGGAGTTCCAACGTGACCGGCTCGGTTCGATAATACCCGCCTGTAAATATGAGTCTATCTTGGACTTCAGTGCGTCAAGATGGATTTTAGGAATAGGGTATTGGCGGACGAATACGGGGCGGGACTGGTCAATGTCAAATTTCACCATAACATTCTTAACCCCAGACAGCATTACTATTTCTTCCGCAAAGTTTTCCGCGTGAACGTCTAACAGTTCATCCAGCTGTGTCTTAATGACACCATCAAGATCTCCTTTTTCGATGCCGTCAATCACGGTATTTTGGGCGAGGACAATCTCCTCAGCTTTAGCATCGCGGAATCTAAACTCTGCCTTGGTGATAAAATCATTCCCGATGATTCCTTTGTATTTACGGTCCTTGAAGTCATGGACAAGGATTCGACGATTCTTGAAATAAGATCGCCCTATAAAAACATCAGCTGTAATCACTTGGCTGATGGAGCTGGAGTTATTAATTCCCGATAAAATTATGCTTTCAGGGATGATGTTAACTTTATCATCTAACTTACGGACAGTTTCGTTATGAATCAAAGAAATCTCACTCCCTGTGTCAATAATCATGGGGATAGCCATGTCCCCTATCTTGACATCCATGTAAAAGAGATCGTTGTCTCCGCGTCTGGCTAAGACTTCGTTCGTGACTGTATAAGAGGACCGAGTTGTGGCCACCTGCTCGGTCCGTTCTAGTTTAAATGACAGTTACGGGATAGATGGCTTGGGCTGTTACATTTCCAGCAGCCGTTTCCTTTCTTAGGCCTAAATGTTTTTCGCTGAGGCTCCCTCCCTTTCTCCAATGCAGCGATCTGTTTTTGCATGGAATCTAGCTTTGCTGCTTGGGCATCCAATTGCTTACAATAATCAGCTATATGCGCCTCCATTGTAGATGTGAGATCAGCTGATAATTGCCTAATTTCAGACCGGACATCAGTTCGAATGGCCTCGGCGTTATTACTACACATCTGCGCTTGCTTGGAAACGCCTAGACTTTCCGCTTCGGCCGCTAATTTGACGGCACTATCAAAGGAGTCTGGCTCCTTCATTATAAACACCATCCGGAGTTCCGGGCGTACTGTCTTCTTTAATTTTTTAAGAAGCGTCTGATCCTTATGATCATTGAAAGAATCGTCTGCCTTCGCCATATGGAGAAACAGGAGACGCAGCCTGTTTGCAAATTGGCGGACATTTTCATCGACTTTCTGTTTTGCCTGATAAAAGTGGAGCTCCGCATATTCTAGATCATCGTCCTTAGAAAAAATTTCTAATAGCGAACGTTTTACCTCGCTATAGCTGTTCGATTCGGACAGTGAATGGTCACTATAGCCCGCTGCGGCCTTGCTTTTCAACTTCGACCGGACAACGCCTAACACGACGGATTCCGACCACCCCGCTATCTGCGCAATGGCATCCACGGCGTCAAAAAACGCTTTTACAGATATGGAGCCTTCATCTCCCGTAAATGTAGGGATTAGACTAGTGAAATCCACAATGGAATCACTCTTAACAATCGACTGAGAGTCATCGCCACTGCCACTAGACACATTTAGTTCGGGCACCATTGTGATAATTTATATATGTATATATATATAAATGTTAAAGAATAATAAAAGACAAGGGCCTACAGTGGCGTAAATAAAACGATAAAACAATTTAATCAACAGATGGGGAATACATTAAAGAACAATAAATAGAAAAGAGATCAAATAAGTAAACATCGCTATCCCTAACGGACGCGAAATACAATAATAATAAAACACGATCGAGATCAGTTAGTACGAGAGACCAAGCAAATTCCCGGCTTGGGAAGGGCTTCTAAGCGCATAGAAGGGGCTGCTAGGGGATACATAAGAACAGGGTACTTACGGTTGTGAAGATCTAGTAGCAAGGTCTTGACGAGACGCATTCAGCATAAGTTCGCTTAGGAAGGCACGATCCACGATGCCTCTCGTTTGAAAGACCCGCCTTATATATGCCCCTAGCATTACCCATAATTCTATGCGCGTTAGCACGATCCTGATTGGCTGCCTGCCGTTCCGATCTCCTCGCCCCCTGGTGGTCACGATCCAAATCAGTCACAAAACTTCCGGGGCTGCCACTGGTGACTTGGGGTCTCCCGTTTTCATTCACAGGCGATGACTCATCAACACGTGGAGATGGGGGGGTAGACGAAGAAGTTACAAATCGTTGTAATTGACGAATGTCACAGCACTCAATGTCGTAACACGTGCTGGTTAGTACTCGCATGTGAGCACTGGTACGATTTTGAATGAGTAACTCGGAAACTACTCGGTGGAATATGATCAAATTTTAAATGTACCCTATGATTTCTCTAAAATTCATTATTCTAGGCCCTGCAGAACCTGAATTATTAACTTGCTGATCTTGGTAGCGGCATTTTATTTCAGTTTGATTCAAGCTTTTGCATTTCATTTGAACTTTTTGTGTATTTTATTTGTAAATTATTTTGTTTTTGAATATTTTTTACTACATGTACAAAATTTTTGTAGGTTTTTTTTTTATCTTCTAACTTCAAAGCTTTAAAATATCATTGTGATTTAATCCTTTTATCAGTTTGGTGGATAAGAAGGGAAACTTAAGTAGCTGGAGGGGGAAGTGGTAGTACAAATAAAATGTTGTTTCAGCAGTGAAATAACGTAAAATACATATTAGAAGTAAATATGTAATGCATAAAGAAATGATGGATTTCTACGTTGTAATATTTACTTTTGCGTATTGCATATACTTTATTTTTATTCAAATATTTCCGTTGATCAAATCATGCACTGTTTTCTTTAACTCATTTCTTTTTCCGCACATAAATTGCAATTTAATTAAAATTAAGCAACTTAATTAAAATTTAAAAAAATGTGCACCTAATTGAATCATAAATTTATCCGGTAAAAGGTTTCATATTTTAATATAAAAAACGCATATATCATTTTAATATGAATATCAATAGCCTACTTTAAAATCATCACTCATTATTTAAAAAACAAATCCTAAAATCATGCGTTTTTGTTCAAACAATGAAAATACGATTTTACTAATTTCATTTATTTAATCAAAAAGCGAATTTAATTTTTTAGAATTTCTCAGTTCAATTATTAATTTAAATTTTCTCATTTAAGTATCAAATTAAATGAGGAAGTCAAAAGCTTCCAGCATAAAAGGGGGAAAGAAGGAGAGCAAATTTGATTTTATGCTAAAGTATAGAAAACTCTGAACCTCGCAAACTTTTCCTAATATCAACCCCAACCACTTTCATTATCTATGCGTATTTGGTTAAGTAGCCGACGGGGGTGGTGGGTAGTTTAGAGGGGGTTGGCACGATGCCAATCCTAAAGCCGGGGGTTAAAACCGTTAAAACACAGTAGTGTAGATTAACCCCGGGGTTAATCTACACGGGGAGGGGGGTATTCTGCCCTGTTACACTGGGCAGCTTGCAAATTTATTCTTCGAGCATAAAACTAGAAGTCTGGTACACACTGAACGACTTTTTAACAATAGAAGGAATATAGGGGTGGAACACAATGATCACCTCCCATCGTTTCTAGGTGGTGGCATTGATTTGATTTAACCCTTGGTTTAAAAAGTCGTGCAACAAAAGTCTCTCAATGTGTGCGGGTCTTTACAATTGTTAACAGGCCTGATTGTTAACCATGGCTTCGAATCCCAGATACGTGAAACTCATGAAGCAAATACTGAAACGCATGAAAATCATTAAAGGTAATGTTACAGATAATTAATTAAAGGTGTAGCGGATAGCAGAATAATAGGTTAAAATTTTCCCCAAGCCAAATGATATGAATGAAAGCTTTTGCAAAATGTTTTTGAGCGAAAAGTTTTTGACATACATTAAAGCCCCCCTCTCATCGTCTCTAATGAAAACACGTGTATATGCACGTTTTCATTCGCAATATATAATTTCGTTACGGAAGGAATTTTTTTTATCATTTGAGAATTTTTTCGAAAACTTTGGTGCAAAACTTAAAATTTATAAAAAAATTTTTTTTTTGACAAAATTAAACATGGAAAAATAGTCGTAACCCTGAAATAATTCTTATTTGTAGAGAATTTAATATACATTGACATGTATATTTGCAATTTTGATAATTTTGCGAGTAGTGCAAGAAATTAAAGGTCAATTTTTACTTTTTAAATGACATGTTTTTATCACTGTAGATGATATAATGATGTTGAAACGATTTAAATCCTGGCTTATAAATTTAAAATTAAAATGTCAAAATTCAAAATGTCATATGTAGAATGACTGTCTAACTTGCTTAAAAATCTCGGTTTTGGAAATAAAATTAAAATGAAACCATCTTAAAAAATTATTAGCAAATTTAAATTAATCTAAAAAACAGAAAGTATGGTGGAAACTTATGTTCATTTTTTACGTAATAATGTATTGTTCAACACGAGTTCGTTTATATTAATTATATCTAACATAACCTAACTAATCTAAATACAAAAATAATTAAACCTGACAAGTCAAATTATGAAAGATTAATTAATCAAAAATTCTACGCTTTTTCTGTGTAATCAAAGGAAAAAGCAGCTTGCTTAAAATTCGTCGAATTTCAAATAACAGCATTCAAATAAAATCGTTATTTTAAACATAAAAAAGCACATTTTTTTTAGTTTGTTATTTTACATTATTTTGATTATGATTTTTGAAGTTTAAAGTTTTATTTTTATATTTTATTATTGACTAAAAGTGTGATAATAGGTTTAGTTTCAATATCATCAAAATGGCAAAAAATACCGTTTATAAGGTAAATTTAATTCGAGGTAAAAATTTTTTCATTCATATTAAAATTTTCACATATACTACATTAAATTCTCAGGAATCAGAATTGTTCAGCGTATAAAAACTATTATTTCTTCAGCTGTTACTTTAGAAATTCCTTTAAAAAAATTCTTAAGGCAATTTTGTCCAAAAAAAAACAACATTTTTTTTTTATAAAATTTAATCTTTGCGCCAAAGAAATCTAAAAAAATTTTGTCAAAAAATATTTGCTTCCATAACGTATTTTTTTTTTATTAAGAATGAAAGCATACACAGATGCATCAAAAAAAAAACACGTGAGGGCTACAAATTATCTCAAACATATTTTTTATGTATCAAAATCATAGTGCAAAAGTTTTCAAATCATTTGGCTTGGGGGCAGTTTTAACATGCTTATTCTGCTAGAGCCTTTCAGAAGCTTTTAGAATAATACTCATTTTATGATAAGGTAAACATTAAGAGAATAACTCATGAATGTTCATCGGCCTCGGTGGCTCAGCAGGTTGCGTGATCGCCTCTGATGCCCGAGTACGCGGGTTCGATCCCGGCCGAGGACGACGAAGATTTTTCAGGGGTAAATCCTGAGATCACGCACTTCCTTCGGAAGGGAAGTAAAGCCGTTGGTCCCGTGCAGTCGTTTGCCGGCTGCACGTTAAAGAACCCTTGCGAGGCAAAATTTGCGGCCCCTATAACGCCGTCCTGAAATGACCATAGCAGTTGAAAAGGACGTTAATACCAAACAAACCAAACCAACCAATCATGAATGTTCTGTGAGAGTTTTATCCTATGCCATACCTAAGCTGTTCAAATTACACTGGCCAACAAAATTTAAGATTTTTCTTTTAACCAAAAATGCAAGTGGGTGATTTTTGGGGGTATTTCTTCTGGTGATTCTGGGTATAATTTTGAAATTTCTCTAGCACGCATAGATTTCTTTTCTTTTCAATGAAACATTTTTACATTATTTGTTTGCGGCCTAAATTTCCTTGTGGCTCAAAATATGGATAGTTTAACATTGCAGACGCTTCTCTTCACACATAGAAGCCTCGAAGGGCCTAACTTGGAAACTTGATGTGATAGAAAACAAGAATGATTTTACCGCCAAAGCGGATAAAGGGAGCACATTTTCTTGTTATAGCATCGTACATGGATATATAGAATTAACCAACATTTTAACACACTTGAGAGTAAATAAATAAATATGAAAACTAAATTGTAAAATACTATTTAAATAGGCTAACGTATAGAGAGAATTTAAAAGAAACTTGAAGAATGAAAGGTAAATGGAGAGTGAAGTTATTCCTCATACACTTAAAAAAAAAAAAGTTCTTTAATTTGTAAGAATTCTCACATAATGTTAAACGAAATGAGCCTCAATTGCTGAAGCGTTATGTGTAAGCATCTATTAGATTTTCATATTAAATTACTAAAGTCTTATTGAAGCAAGTGATTAACTACTATTAAATTAATTAGTAATGAGTTTTAGATACCATTAAGCCTAAGAGTACTATACTCTTGATTCAAATAAGCTATGGATAACAAAAGATCTAATAATGCGTAAGGAGTTGGTTGATATATTACATGCCATATCTTAGCATTAAAAGTTCTATAAATTCTATATTGTACCATTAGGGCACGTGCTACAAAACCAATTGCCACTACAAAACCAATTATTTACTCGTTATATTTACTCATGGCACGTTGTTACGAGTTGTTTGATATATTACATGCCATATGTTAACATTTAAAGTTCCAATGGTGCCATATGGTATCATATGGCACCTTTAAGGCACGTGCTACTATGCCAATACAATTATCATTATTTACATGTGATATTCACTCATGGCACATTGTAACGAGTTGTTTGATATATTACATGCCATATCATAGCATTGAAAGTTCCAATGGTACCATATGGTATCATAGAGCACCTTTAGGGCATGCGCTAGTAAACCAATAACCATTATCATTATTTACACGTGATATTCACTCATGGCAGGTTATTACCAGTTGTTTGATATATGCCATATCTTAGCATTAAAATTTCCAATGGTACCATATGGTATCATACAGCACCATTAGGGCACGTGCTAATAAACCAATAACCATTATCATTATTTTCTCGTGATATTCAGTCATGGCACCTTGTTATGAGTCGCTTGATGTATTACATGCCATATCTTAGCATTGAAAGTTCCAATGGTACCATATGGTTTCATAGGGCACTATTAGGTCACGTGCTAGTAAACCAATAACCATTATCATTATTTTCTCATGATATTCACTCATTACATGTTGTTACGAGAGGTTTGATATATTACATGCCATGTTTTAGAATTGAAAGTTCCAATGGTACCATATCATGCCATCGGGCACCATTAGTGTACGTGCTACTAAACTGTTAACCATTATCATTCTTTTCTCGTGATAGTCACTCACGGCACGTTGTTACGAGTCGTTTGATATATTACATGCCATATCTTAGCATTGAAAGTTCCAAGGTTACCATATGATACTATAGGGCACCATTAGGGCACGTGCTACTAAACCAATAACTATCATTATTTACACGTGATATTCACTCATGGCACGTTATTACGAGTCGTTTGATCTATTACATGCGATATCTTAGCATTGAATTTTCCAATGGTACCATATGGTTTCATAGTGCACCATTAGGGCACGTGCTAGTAAGCCAATAACCATTATCATTATTTTCTCGTGATATTCACTCATGGCACC